>LPNX010555874.1:278312-302650 GCA_001517045.1 Pseudotsuga menziesii | reverse complement strand
ATATATATATATGTTGATTTGATAAAATATCTACAAAATATAGGTAGTTTTGTTGAAATATTGTAACTTCAAAGGATATTCTAAATGTATTTTACTGATGTACCCCAAGGGAGATGTTCTATTCCTTCGTCAGGATGTTATTGGTCATCATAGATTCATGAGGTAAAACCTCCATTGTAAGTCGGGTCAATAGTACCCTAATGAATATAATATAATAATGTTTTGTGATTTCCTAGGTGAAGTCGGCCCAATCAGTTTAGTGGGGCCGACTTGTTAGGGTAAAAGTCAAGTGACAAAGAGTATAAATAGAGGAGTTGTGTTCCTCATTTGAGCACACAGACTCACACTTGCGTAGCGCATAGGAGAGAGAGAGAGAGAGAGAGAGAGAGACCAGGAAGGAGGAGAATACATATTTTGGGGTTTTATCTTATACATCTATATAGAGGAAGTTTTGTTGGGTTTTCTTCTCCTTGAGAGTTTCCCAGGATAAATACTGTGTCTATCTTGTGATTTTGTTTCTTTCAGTGATTTTGCATACGCTACTGTTGTGAATTCGAATTAAACACTAATGATATCTAGCTAAGCATATGAAATCTTAACATGGTATTAGAGCCAAGTTGAATAGAAAAGCATTCACAAGGTGAAACTCTCTCTCCTCTCCCTTTGAAAGAAATTAGGGTTTCTGCCAAATTTGGGATTTTGAAGATCTGCTTGCATAGAAAGTTGTGCCTCCCTAGATCCCATCTATTGAGCCCTATATCGAATTTTTTGAGTGGGTGAATCTTCAGTAAATCCAAACCCTATTTTTTCCCTGAACCATAAAACTACAGAAAACCAGAAACCAAGTGGACCAACCAACTCGCCTCAGTCAAACGCATCTCCTGGTAAGGTCATCTTTTCATTTTGAGAAATTTCAATTTTTAGTGACCTCCTAGATAAGGTGGCCCCAAGTACTAAGCTTGAGGACACGCTAGAAGGCATAGAAAACTTCCTAGCATGGAAGCATAGATTAGTCTCATTCTCAAAGAGAATGATCTTGAAAAATACATCAAGGATGAAGTTGTAGAACCTAAAGAAGATGAAGCTAAGGAGAAGCATCAGAAAGACCTAATCAAGGAAATGAGGATCATTGTTGATTCTATCAAAGATCACTTGATCCCTAAAGTGTCATCTAAGAAGACACCAAAGGAAATATATGATGCACTTTCCAGAATGTATGAGGGAAAAAACATCAACAGAAAGATGAATTTGAGAGCTCAGCTGAAGGGTACCAAGATGAGTAAAGGAGATAACATTCAAGATTACTTCACAAGGGTCGCCTAGTTCAGGAAACAACTAAGTTCCATTAGAGACTCCCTTGATGAATATGAACTAGTTATGATTGCTCTCAATGGTCTCACTGGACCTTGGGATTCATTCATACAAACTTTGTGTGCCAGAAAAGAAAGTATGAAGTTTGACATTGTATGGGAAGATTGCATCCAAGAAGAAGCTAGAGTAGCTAACAAAGAAGCTCTACTTAAAGAAGATGATCAAGCTCTTTCCACCCATACCAAAAGAAGAAGACAATCAGACTTCAAGAAGGATAGTCACAAGGAGTATAGACCTCCAAATAAGTTTCGAAGGAAAAGAGAAAACAGTCAGAAGAAAGACTACTCCAAATATCAATGTTACAACTATCATAAGATAGGACACCTTGCTAGCGAGTGTCAATTGAAGAAGAATAACAACAAAAGACATCATGCCCATCTAGTTAAATACGAGGATGAAGAAGAAGAAGAAAGACCTCGAAAGAGACAAGAAAAAGAAGAAGATGTAGAATAATATGTATTATTCCCTGCACTCTTTGGGTCGGTAACACCTAGAGAAGATACATGGCTTATTCATAGTGGTGCTTCAAAGCACATGACAAGGAAGAAGAAAACTATGTCAAGACTTGAAGAAAAGAACTCTCCTCATAAAGTATCATTAGGAGATGACTATCAATATCCCATCAAAGGATTTGGTGAATCAAGATACAAGCTTGATTCTAGAACCTCCATGAAGATGAATGTTGTACTTTATGTACTAGGTTTGAAAAAGAACCTACTTTCCATCTCAGCACTATATAAGAAAGGATATAGAATTTCTTTTATAGATAGACAATTACTCATGTGGACCAAAGGAAAGACACTTGAAGATGTTGTGGTCATTGGTGAAGAAGAAGGAGGACTGTACAAACTCAAGGGACATCCAGAGATAACCCTTGTCCATGAGACCACTATCTCAAGTGAACTATGGCATAGAAGGCTTGCTCACATCAACTACAAAGCACTACCCTATGTGAGAAAGGTGGTAACGAGTTTACCATATCTGAAGATTGATCATGAAGGAACTTGCAAAGGGTGTGCAAGAGGAAAGAACATCAAGAATCCATTTCCGAAAAGTGAAACAAAGACTAAAGGTATGTTCGAATTAATTCATTCTAATGTATGTGGTCCTATGCCCTCCAAATATTTAAGTGGATATGAATATTATGTCATATTATTGATGACTATTCAAGAAATACATGGATATACTTCTTGAAGACCAAGAGTGAAGTGTTCGGTAAATTCAAGGAATTCAAAGCCTTGATAAAGAACCATTCAGAAAGAAGAATCAAGACACTGAAATCAGATAATGGTGGAGAATATACTACAAACGAATTTGAAGCATTCTGCAAAGAAGCTGGAATCAAGAGGGAACTAACCACTCCTTATAATCCCCAACAGAATAGTGTTGCGGAAAGAAAGAATAGAACCGTTATGGAAGCAGTGAAAACAATGATTCATGACCAAGACCTTTCCATGCATCTATCAGTTGAAGAAGTAAGAACAGTTGTGTATGTACAGAATAGATTATCTCATAGTTCTCTTAGATTCAAGACTCCTAAAGAAATGTATACAAGAAAAAGAAACCTGAAGTGATCCATATCAAGATATTTGGTTGTCCAGTATATGTACATATTCCAAAAGATAAGAGAACCAAGTTGGATCATTCTGGAAAGAAGGGAATATTTGTTAAATACTGTGAAGTCTCCAAAGCCTTCAAGATATGCATTTCAGGATTCCATCATATAGAGATTAGTAGGGATGTCACATTTGATGAAGAAACGGCTTTTAAGAAATCCAGAAGGTGTCAGCTTGAAGAAGTACATGAAGAGGATGTACCTCCGAGAAAGGTAGAAGTTGAATCCTCTCCTGAAATAGTAGCATCTGAAGATCATGATATGCTAGAACCTCAAGAACCCCCTACTATGGATATATCTCGAAAGAGGAAACCTGCTTGGGTAAGAGAAACCATACAAGAAGTAGAGAAGTATAGAGCTCCACAAGGCTCCAAAAGAACAAGCAAGAGATCAAAGCCATTCTCCAGTTATGTAGCTTTGATGTGTGATCTTGTAGATCAAGAACCCACCAGCTACGAGGAAGCTACACAGAATAAAGAGGTGGTGGAAGCAATGACAGAAGAATACCAGTCAATAATGAAGAATGATGTTTGGGATATAATACCCAAACCAGAAAACAAGAGTGTGGTATCTTCGAAGTGAATCTACAAAATAAAACATGCAGCTAATGCAAATATTGAAAAATACAAGGCAAGATTTGTGGCCAGAGGATTCTCTCAGAAAGAGGGGATTGATTATGAAGAGACATTTTCTCCAGTAGCAAGGCACACTTCCATCAAAACCATCATGGCACTTGCTTCCATGATGAAGTGGGATCTACACCAGATGGATGTAAAGACAGCCTTCCTAAATGATGTGATTGAGGAAGAGGTATACATCAAACAACCACAAAGATTTGAAGTCAAAGATAGAGTGACTTGTGTATGTAAATTGAAAAAGGCTCTGTATGGACTAAAGCAAGCTCCTAGAGCTTGGCATGGAAGAATAGATAGCTTCTTGGAAAGCTTGGGATTTACTATAAAGTTGATCCTAACCTTTACATGAAGGTTATGGATAATGAACCTGTCATATACTATTGTTGTATGTGGATGATCTATTTCTGACTGGAAATGAGAAACAGATTACAGATTGCAAGAAGAAGCTAGCTGAAGAATTCAAGATGAAATATCTTGGATTGATGCATTATTTCCTCGGGCTAGAAGTGTGGCAGAGCCCAAAAGGAATATTTTTGAACCAGGGAAAGTATGCAGTAGAAATCTTGAAAATATTTGATATGTTGGATTGTAAAGCCATGGCCACACCCATGGATACCAACCTGAAGTTTTTATCTGATGAATCATCAAAGTTAGTGGATATGACTCAGTACAGACAAATTATTGGGTCGTTGATGTATCTGACGAATACAAGGACATGTATATGCTTTGTTGTGAACACCTTGAGTCAGTATCTAGTTAAACCTAGACAAGTTCACCTAATAGCTACAAAGCATGTGATGAGGTACCTAAAAGGTATGATAGACTTTCGACTATGCTATGTTAGAGATCATGACTACAGATTGTATGGATATACGGATTCAGATTGGACAGGAAGTGTCGCATACAGAAAGAGCACCTCGGGTGGATGTTATTGCCTGGGATCCAACATGATCTTATGGTTTAGTAACAAACAGCCCATTATTGCTCGTAGCACGGCTGGAGCAGAGTACATAGTAGCTTGCTCTGCTAGTTGTGAACCAATATGGCTTCGGAAACTGATGTCAGGTCTATTTGACATGGATTTGGATACCACAGTGATTCTTTGTGACAACCATATTTGTATAAAGAGGACAAAGAATCTTATGTTCCATGATAAATCAAAGCACATAGAAATACGATATTTTTATAGAAGGGATATCATACATAAGGGAGATATAAAACTCCAGTATGTGAGTACCGATGAGCAAGTTGTTGATGTGTTGACCAAGCCTCTATCTCAAGTAAAGTTTGAATACTTCCGTGACAAGCTTGGTGTAGTCCGAAAAGACTTTCCTCGCAAGGAGGAACAGTGATGATACTACAGACTTTCCTCGCAAGGAGGAACGATGAACATATGAACTCTCTTCGGAAAGGAGGAACAGGTCGAAGATATGGATTCTCCTCAAAAAAGTAGAATAGGTCGAAGATATGAAACCTCCTCGGATAAAGGGGGAGCAGGTTGATGATATGGATCCTCCCTGGAAAGGGGGAGTGATGATGAGATTGTCCATGATGATGGGATGGCAATGATGCTCCAGTACAAAAGAGGCCAAGTGCGCCTACAGATGTTGATAAGGTTCAAAATTCACTTGTGGACGATAGTATCCTCTTTTGAGGATGGTCTTGCAGAAAATAACACTTTGTTCTTGAGAGTGGTCCTAGCTCTTACCGGCTAAGGATGGTCCTGCAGACGATACTCCCGCATGGAGAGTGTACCTACATTCATTTGTAGATGTCGTAGAATAACACTTTCTTGGGAGTGGTCCTAGATTTAAAGCTGAGGATGCTCTACGATGAGTCCTTACGGATGACAGGTCCTACATTTAGGTGTGGACGAAATCTGCAGTTGCAGATGATACTCTCGCATGGAGAGTGTACCTAGATTCATTTGTAAATGTCGTAGAATAACACTCACTTGGGAGTGGTCCTAGGTTTAAAGCTGAGGATGCTCTATGATGAGTCCTTACGGACGACAGGTCCGGCATTTAGGTGCAGACGATATCTTTAGTTGTAGACAATACTCATGCATGGATAGTATGCCTACATGCAAATGTAGATGTCGTATTATAACACTCGCTTGGAGTTGCCATAGCTCTAATAGGGTGAGTATGGTCTACGATGAGTCCTTGCGGATGATAGGTCTTGCATTCATCTACGGACGAGATCTACATTCAGTTGTAGAAGATATGGTCCTCAATTCATTTGCGGATGATCCAGTTGATCGATACTATGGACCCTCCTCTTTAAGGAGGAGTAGGCTGATGAGGATTGCATCATCCTTGGACATATGTCCTAAAGTGATAGGGAGTCTTCATCCCACAAAGAGATCATGTGTACTGCAGGTAGTGTTGTGGCAAAGGATGGAGAAGATCGAAGTGTTGCTGCAAAGGATCAAGAATATCAAATTGTTGCTGCAAAGGATCGAGAAGATCGAAGTGTTGCTGCAAAGGATCGAGAAGACCGAAGTACTACTACAAAGGATCAAGAAGATCAAAGTGTTCCTGCAAAGGATCGAGAAGATTGAAGTGTTGCTGCAAAGGATCGAGAAGATCAAAGTACTGCTACAAAGGATCAAGAAGATCGAAGTGTTGTTGCAAAGGATCGAGCAGATCAAAGTGTTGCTGCAAAGGATCAAGAAGATCGAAGTGCTGCTACAAAGGATCAAGTGATCGAATGCTGCAGAAGATGAAGACTCAATGTTGTAGAAGATGATGTTTCAGTACTGAAGATATTGACGATATTCCAGTAACTGTTCCAGTTGCTAATGATCGTTGAAAACTTCCTAGAACATATAGATGTATTACCTTGATACCGTTGAAGATGCTCTCTCTCGTTACTCCTATAGTTGATGATGTTGTTGTCAGTAGAATACCATTTTCGTTAAGGCGGGGTGTTGAAATATTGTAACTTCAAAGGATATTCTAAATGTATTTTACTGATGTACCCAAAGGGAGATGTTATATTCCTTCGTTGAGATGTTATTAGTCATCATAGAGTCATCAGGTAAGGCCTCCATTTTAATTCAGGTCAATAGTACCCTAATGAATATAGTATAATAATGTTTTGTGATTTCCTAGGTGAAGTCGGCCCAGTCAGTTTAGTGGGGTCAACTTGTTAGGGTAAAAGTCAAGTGACAAAAAGAGTATAAATAGAGGGGTTGTGCTCCTCGTTTGAACACACAGACTCACACTTGTGTAGCGCATAGGAGAGAAAGAGAGAGAGAGAGAAAGAGAAAGAGAGACATACCAGTAAGGAGGAGAATACATGTTTTAGGGTTTTATCTTATACATCTATATAGAGGAAGTTTTGTTGGGTTTTCTTCCCCTTGAGGGTTTCCCAGGATAAATACTATGTATATCTTGTGATTGTGTTTCTTTCAATGATTCTACATATGTTATTGTTGTGAATTTGGATTAAACACTAATGATATCTAGATAAGCATATGAAATCTTAACAAGTTGCACACTCAATTTGATCGGATATCATATAACTATAGGGATTCGGCATTAATGATGGTTCTACTTAAGATATCGGTATTGTCGATGCACATGGAAAAACTTTGAGTGTCTTCCCAGTTGAGTTACATAGAACAGATATTAGACTTGAGGATGAAGTTGATGTTTTGGTGTGGAAAAAAAAATTATGGTGGTCACTATACTACTAAATTAGGTTACAACACTCTTCAAGAAAGTGCAAATCAAGAATTAAATGGTGGTATAAGATATGGAAGATCAAGGTACCATGAAGACAAAAATATTTACATGGCAATATTTGAATAACAAGGTACTTACTTAGGAGATAATCTAGAAAATAAATAAATAAGGTCCTAGCATTTGTCGTCTATGCAAACAAGGAGCTTAAACATCTACTCATCTTTTTAGAGTATATTTTTGTTCACCGCATTTGGAGGGATATGGGTCACTAAATGGGTTTCCAAGTTTTGAGTAGTGTCTTAATAGTTGGAATGAGAAAAAAGAACTGAAGATCCTTAGAACCATTTCATATTTGGTTGTGGGGTATTGGACAACTCCTAATGCAGGTTTATTTGATGATAGATATGTTCCTACATTTCATATCACTACTTAGGTCTATATTATTTTCATCAATGCAAAACTTAATTAAAGGCTAGGACTCCTCAACAATTAGGTAAATCATTGATTGAAAAGTCCACTCCTCGGGGATATTTTGATGGGGCTTGTCAAGTTCCTAATTTAACCAGTAGTATGGGAGAATATGTATTTATCTTTGAAAATCATTACTTCCATTTCAAAGTAAATTTGGATCTAGGCGCAAACAATTATGGAAATTCCATGACACTAAAACCTTTTATGAAGATAGTTCTAGATAAAAGGTGTCACCAACTACAAGTGTTAGGTGATTTTTCGTTAGTTATCAATTGGATGAGGAATATACTACTATTTTCAAAATGTTTCACTTATACCACTTGCTAAATAACTCAAGGAAAATGCACTTCTATTTAGCATGAAATTATTTTCTTATTTATATCGCGAGTTGAACACTACTACTAATATACTATCTAAAGTTGTAGCTTTTACTCCCTATGATACTACTTTTGGAGGACTCTCTGGCTGGTGCTATCATTGAATCTAGATTTGATATTTAGCTTTTGTTGATCAAATGTTTTAAACAATGATTATTTTAGTCTTTTTATATATTTAAGATGACTTGCCGGATTATTATAATATCTCTAAAGTGGCCATTAAAACTTTATGAGGAGACCCGATATGTAAATATAGGTATTTTTTGGAATAGTTTTTATTGGTATTACCAAAGTTTCGAGGATAGATAACTTTTCAAATAATATCATGTATATGTATAGCGCCATGAGTACCTAATTATTGTGTTTTTATTATTTTCTATTGGAATAAAGAATGTGTTTTTTTTCCAAAGAAATAGAGTTTAAGACAAAAACTCTTCTCATGATTATCAAATTTTAATAATAAATCATTTTCATTTTTTTAAATAATTTCAAACAAAACTAAACTTTTGTTATAGGATTTTATTTATATTTTAATAAATGGTTACATTTAAGAAGTTGAAAAAGGTTTAACCATCCTTACATATTATTGAATTAGAATGTGACATTTGGATATCCACTTGTCTTGACCTCAAATTTCCCTAATGGGAGTTTTCAAACTATGAACCAAGAGCCTAAATTTTTTCCATTCTTGAAACTTATGAGTTCATTAAAAATATATTATGGAAAGCATAATATTGTGAACAAATCTAAAGGCTTCCATCTATCCTTCATATTTTTTCCAAGTCTTTGAAGGGCATCCATGTAAGTCTTCTTTACATACATGTAAGTCTTCTTCACGTCTCTAAGCTTTCCTCCCAAAACAACGATATCAAGTCCAATGAGGAAAAGGCAAGGCTATAGTCTCATTTTATCTCTCTAAGATGGAGGAACATACAAACAAATTATGATCGACCATGATACCCATCAAAACAAAGGTTCATCTTCAAATATGGAGAATATTTGGGACCAACATAGAAAGTAAACAACTATGGGAGAGGACCTTCTTATAAGGGGGTCACCCCAACTACCACATTTAGTGAAGGGTTGATAGTATTATAACTAAATAGTTTCACTTTACCTCTAAGATTGTTGGCACTCTTAGGAATGGACGAGGGCAAGGGTAAGGAATTCCTTAATGTGTCACCCCTAAATCTACCAAAAGCAACCATTAAGTTGAAAGGTCATTATCACACATAATTCTAACTGGGATCCCAAGGTTTGAGTCAAGAAGGCAATGATAATTGTGCATGAAGACCATCTCTCCATACATTTCAATAATTAGCTTTAAGAAGACTTTGTTCCATTTGCCCAAAAACCATCCTTATCTTCACCATACATGTCATACAAAGAAAGGAACCTATGGAGGCCCTCATTCCTTCCTTCCCTAGTCATATTCTCTTAACTTCCATCATCATGAGCGGATGACTTTGCAACTGACTCCCTCTTGTCTACATGGCACAACTTAGGAGTCTCATCTCCAAGCTTTATTCCTTCATTTCCATATTGATCAAACTCATAATAATAATGCATACCTACCTGATGGATTTGGATGTCTTCAAGGCCTTTGAGGAGTTTAGGACATTTCCACGAGACCTTACCACTAGATTAAATGAATTGTTTCTTCCCTAGAGAAGCAAGATTACTAGCTTGGAGACTTTTATGCAATAAATTAGATTGTGGAATTATTCTTGGAGAATTTGGAAGCCCTTTAACAAAATTACAACATTTACCAACATTAGAAGAAATTTGAGATTTAAATTGAGTCTCCTAGCAAACGTATAAAATAATAAAAGCATATGCCACTGTTAAACTAGTAGCAACAAGGAAGGTCTCCCTGCATGCAGAAGACTTGAATTATGAAAACCAGTTGTATTTAATTTACTTTTCCTAAGTTTACTATGGAAAATAAATTAAAGTGATCTAAATTAACTTTAGTGAACCACTAGTTAAAGTGAGTGAAATTAGGGTTTTTTATTTACCACTAGTTAAAGTGAAAGTGAAATTAGGGTTTTCGCTTTACCTAAAGTTATAAAAGAGAGATCAATTGGTGGAGAGAACACACACTTGTATTCCAACAGAGACAAGACACAGACAAGGAGAGAAAGTTAGACAGTGAATTTAGCTGAGAAGACGGAGGAGTGAGCAGCAAGATCATCGAGCTTCGTACAGTTGGGTCGTACACTCACATAGGAGAGTGTTGAGGTTTAGCTGGGATTTTCCCGGTGATTCTGCCAGGTGCTGCATTCGCCAGGTTTGGGTGAATTTGCAGTGATTGTAAAAGTTTCATATTTTTTCATAATAAAATCTATATCTGACTGCTGCATCGGTTTTCCCATCTTGGGTTTTTCCGGGGGTTTCCATACCCAAAATAATAATGTCAATATTGTGATGTGATGTTGTGATTTATTTCTCCGTTTTATATTTCGTTGCATACTATAAAATATATTCATGTGTGGTTATCAGTTGATATTGTGCATGCACTGTTTAGCCCTAGTTGAATATTAAAGAAAAATTTACATGGTATCAGAGCTCTGGTGAGCTAAAGCTGAGAGATTTGCAGCAGCAGTGTTAGATCAAGGGCAGATCTATAGGAAGATACAAACCTAGACTTCCAGATCTAGAGTTTGACAGGTACACTTCACTATGGTCATGCAGTTGAGAGTTGAGGATAGACTCCAAGGTGCTCAGAACTTTCCTACATAGAAAGAAAGGATCACAAGGATCCTGGACGTCAGTGATGGAGAGGAGCACATTGACTCCACGAAGGTTGCACCCATAGATCTGGTAGATCTAGCAACTTGGAAGAAGATTGACTCCAGAGCCATGTTGATTATCATGGATGGAGTGAAGGACCATATAGTTCCTCACCTTTCTAGTAAGAAAACCGCATTAGAAATGTGGAAGGATTTGGAGAGTCTGTACCAAAGCAAGAACGAGAACCGAAGGATGGTGTTGCAAGAAAGGATGCGCAGCACCAAGATGACCAAAGGAGAAAGAGTGGTGCATTATCTCACGAGGCTCACACAGATCAAGGATGAGCTTGGAGCTGTTGGCTCTAAGACAGATGATGATGAGCTAGTTCAGATAGCCCTCAATGGCTTCTCTAAGCCATGGGACACCTTTGGCAAAGGTGTTGTGGCTAGGGAGAAGCTCCCTGCTTGGCAAAGACTATGGGATGACTTTGTGCAAGAGGAGTCCCGCATGGGTCAAGGATCAGGCTCATCCAGCAGTGCCCCACAAATTGTGGATGAGGAGGCTCTAGCCCTTACAGGGAAGAGCAAGGGGAAGGCAAAGAGGAAGAAGGATGGTAAGAAGAATCTTGACGTGTCAAAGGTCAAGTGTTGTATCTGCCACAAGCAGGGACACTTTGCCTCCCAGTGCCCAGACAGGAAGAAGAAGAGTAACACTCAAATGGCTGGATCTACAGAGGTGGATGAGTTCAGCAAGAACTTCGATGAGGAGTTTTGTTTGATAGCTTGCATGGAAAGCACCACAAGGAGTAGCATATGGTACATTGACAGTGGAGCATCTAGTCACATGACTGGACAGAAGAGATTCGTCAAAGACTTGCAGGAGGGTGGAACAAGGATCCACATTAAGCTAGGTGATGATGTACGGTATCAAGCACGAGGAGTTGGCACTGTTTCATTTGAAAGGGAGTCTGGCAAACCCCTCAGTTTTGCTGATGTGTTATATGTTCCAAGACTGACCAAGAACCTTAAATCAGTTTCCACTCTAGAGGACAAGGGATATCAAGGGAAGTCCCGTGACCATAGAGTGTATATCAAGCCCAAGGGGTCAGGTAGGAGCTTGGATCGGGTGATTGGCAAAAGGAGTGGGAAAGTGTACAGATTACACTTTGAACCTACAAAGGCTCTAGTCAACAACAACAGCAGCAGTAGTCAAGGTGAGTTGTGGCATAGGAGGATGGCACACTTACACCATGGAGCACTGAAGCATTTCAGACAGGCAGTCATTGGAGTTCCTCAGGTACAGGAGAAAAATCATAACCACTGCAAGGGTTGTGCTTTGGGGAAGAACATCAGGAAGCCTTTCCCACAAAGTAAGCACAAGTATAAGAAGCCCTTGGACATGGTGCATTCGGATGTATGCGGACCTATGAGTGTCCATTTGTTCAGTAGTTACAGTTACTGCGTAACCTTCATTGATGACTATTCCAGGAAAACCTGGATCTATTTCTTGAAGGCCAAGTCAAAGGTCTTTGAGAGGTTCCGAGAGTTCAAGACTCTTGTGGAGAACCAAACAGGAAACAAGATTCGGGTGTTGAGGACAGACAACGGGGGTAAGTACACTTCCAATGAGTTCATGGAGTATTGTTCGGTTGAGGGGATCAAGGAGCACACTGTGCCCCATACCCCATAGCAGAATGGAGTTGCAGAGCAGAAGAACGGGACTATGGTTAGAGCAGCCAAGGCCATGTTATTTGATCAGGGATTGCCACTATTCCTCTGGGCCAAGGCATACAGGACTGCAGTATACATTCAGAACAGGTGTCCCCACAAAACCTTGGGGAGGAAGACACCGAAGGAGGTCTTCACAGGCACTAGGCCAAATGTGAGTCACATTCGCATATTTGGCAGTGTCTGCTATTGTCATGTTCATGCTGACAATAGGAAGAAGTTGGACCCTTCTGGAGAGAAGGGGTTACTTGTTGGTTACAGCGAGATTTCGAAGGCATATAGAGTTTACATTTCTGCTCGTAGAAGGATCATTGTGAGCAAGGATGTCCAGTTCGGTGAGGGCAGGGCCTTGCAGATATTTCACCAACAGAGCAACAGCCAGCACAGGAGTTGGGAGTCAAGTTGGAGGAGCTAGATGTATAAGTACAAGTACAGACACAGAGCACAGGTTCTAGTGGTCAGAGGGAGTCAGGTGGACAGGATCCTTCAGTCATTGATTTGAAGGATGAGCTGCAGCAGGAGACGGATATCCAGCAGCCGCAACAGGTTGACACTAGGCCAAGGCCTAAGTGGTTTAGATCCATAGTGTAGGATTCCAGGCAGGTAGAACCTCCACAGACATCTTTTAGACGGTGTGTACCACAAGAGAGGCTTAGTTATATGGCACTGATGACAGAGTTAATTAACTCTGAACCTTCCAGCTGCGAGGAGGCTGCACAACATGATGTGTGGCAGGAAGCTATGGTTGAGGAGTATGACTCCATTATGAAAAACCAGGTATGGGTGGTTGTGTCGAGGCCACAAGGGAAAAAGGTGGTGGGATCCAGATGGATCTACAAGGTGAAGCATGCAACAGACGGAAGCATGGAGAAGTACAAGGCGCGCTTCGTGGCAAAGGGGTTTTCACAGAAGGAGGTTAATGATTATAAAGAGACCTTCGCCCCTATTTCCAGGTATTCTTCCATTCGAACCATTATCTCACTAGCAGCTGAGATGGGTTGGCATGTTCATCAGATGGACGTCAAGACTACCTTTCTCAACGGAGTGATAGAGGAGGAGGTGTATATTGAGCAGACATAGGGGTTTGATGTGGAGAACATGGAGATGTGTGTATGCAGACTGCGTCGAGCTCTTTACGGGCTCAAGCAAGCGCCTCGAGCATGGTACTCGAGGATTGACAGCTATCTACGGGAGATGGGATTTCAACAAAGTGAGACTGACCACAACCTGTACTTCTTGACAGGTGAAGTGCCTCTCATACTGGTCTTATATGTGGATAATCTCTTTTTGACAGGAGATGAGAGGCTGATTGGAGACTATAAGACCAACCTTGCAGTAGAGCTTGAGATGAAAGACCTTGGGCTGATGCATTACTTTTTGGGCTTGGAGGTTTGGTAGAAAGATAGATGCTTCTTCATCGGACAGGAAAAGTATGCAATAGAGATCCTGAAGAGATTCAGGATGGAGGACTGCAAGCCTATGGCCATACCTCTAGTTTCCAACTGGAGGAAGATTGATGCATCAGAAACAAACGGATTTGATCCTACCTTGTATCGCCAGCTTATCGGATCACTTATGTATCTGGTCAACACTTGACCAGACATCAACTTTGTATTCAACTCTTTAAATCAGTTCATGGTGGACCCTCGGAGAGTGCATTGGACGACTACGAAGCACATACTTCGCTACATCAGAGGTACAGTGGAGTATGGATTGGTTTATGAACGCAGGGGGAGTGTAGAGTTAGCAGGTTTCACTGATGCTGACTGGGCAGGATATGTAGAGGATCAAAAGAGTACTTCAGGTTGTTGTTTCAACATTGGATCAGGGGTTCTCTTGGCTCAGCAGAAAGCAGAAGTCAATTGCATTGAGCTCGACAGAGGTTGAGTACATGGCTGCTTGTAAGGGTATGTGGCTGAGGAAGTTACTTGCAGGGTTGTTCAAGTGTGAGCTACAGGCTACAGTAGTTCGTTGTGACAATCGGAGTGGCATCAGGCTATATGATAATCCAGTGTTCCATGACCTAAGCAAACACATAGACATCAGATACCACTTCTTGAGAGATTGTGTTCAGAGGGGAACCATTCGGTTGGAGTACATACAGACAGATGAGCAGGTGGCAGACATTTTCACTAAGGCACTTTGCAGACAGAGTTTTGTGAAGTTCAGGGATAAGTTGGGGTTGCTACTGAATCCCTTCCTCGTTGAGAGGGAGTGTTAAACTAGTAGCAACAAGGAAGGTCTTCCTGCATGCAAAAGTCTTAAATTAGGAAACCAGTTGTATTTAATTTACTTTTCCTAAGTTTAAGTTTGGAAAGTAATTAAAGTGATCTAAATTAACTTTAGTGAACCACTAGTTAAAGTGAAAATGAAATTAGGTTTGCTTTACCACTAGTTAAAGTGAAACTAAAATTAGGGTTTTCGCTTTACCTAAAGTTATAAAAGAGAGATCAATTGGTGGAGAGAACACACA
This sequence comes from Pseudotsuga menziesii, assembly GCA_001517045.1. Classification (NCBI taxonomy): domain Eukaryota; kingdom Viridiplantae; phylum Streptophyta; class Pinopsida; order Pinales; family Pinaceae; genus Pseudotsuga; species Pseudotsuga menziesii. Next base: position 287,556 of record LPNX010555874.1, on the reverse strand, counting down.
AACTTGTATTCCGACAAAGACAGGATACAGATAGGGAGAGAAAGTCAAACAAAGAATTTAGCTGAGAAGACGGAGGAGCGAGCAACAAGATTATCGAACTTCGTACAACTGGGTCGTACACTTACACAAGGAGGTGTTGAGGTTTGGCTAAGATTTGCCCAATGATACTGCCAAGTGTTGCATTCGTCAGGCTTGGGTGAATTTGCAGTGATTGTAAAAGTTCCATATTTTTTCATAATAAAATCTATATCTAACTACTACACCGGTTTTCCCATCTTGGGTTTTTCCGGGGGTTTCCATACCCAAAATAATAGTGTCAATATTGTGATGTGATGTTGTGATTTATTTCTCAGTTTTATATTCCATTGCATACTATAAAAGATATTCGTGTGTGGTTATCAGTTGATATTTTGCATGCACTGTTTAGCCCTTGTTGAATATTAAAGGAAAATTTACAGCCACGTCATACCATATTATAGGAATTATTTAGTGAAAGTAGATCTATATGTTCTTCATAATAATCTTCCATGTAAACTAAATTGATAAAGTATACTAATTAAAAATAATAATAATAGATTTAAATCATTGTATACAAAATTACTGGTAGTTTTTAAACATTTGAATTTATATAGCATTTGAATTTTTTAAAAGGTATAATATTTGTATATATAACATTATTTTAAATTTTACAAAATTAATTAAAATTTTAATAATTATACTTATCTAATGAAAAAGAAAACAATATATTTCCTCTTATATAACTTGTATGTCAATGAATGTAATTTTTCAGAAATACACTAAGAAAATTTGAGACAAAGCTTTCAATAAAAAATATATTTCACTAGGTAAAATTTGAATTAATATGTTTTAAAGGTAAAAAATAAGAATATGTTTTTCATATATTTTCATTTTAATTCATTGTAATTTCATTGAAAATACTGATCCTCGAGTAAGATTTAAAGTGCTTAAGATTGGAAGTAGGTTAACAACCAAAGCCAAAAACCGAGAGTCATCTAGCATGAGTAAAAGTCTAGCCACCAACAAGTTAGTTCATAGGGCATAATTCTCTTTGAATGACGAAGATGAGTCAACTCACAACTCACATTTGCAAATAGCATCCATTGATGATTGTCCTCGTTGACAATTTGACAAATAAACTCACCACCTTTAAGAATAAAATAGGAAAAAAAAAACTGTCAAAATATTGCAGTTACTTCTTTAGAAGCACACAATTAACACTTGGTAAACCTGGAGCAAAAATAAGTCACACATATTTTCTAATTTTTCCTTCAAACTACTCAACATTATTTAAAATATTATTTCTTCTCTTAACTTTATTAATAATACAAAATATTCATCATATTCCAAGATGATTCCAGTCAAACTAAACCTTATTATGACCCATGTGAGATCTGAGCATTTAATGAACAGAGATAGTGATAATGTAGACTATTCCATATTTATTATTCCAATGGCATTTCATATATCTCAAGATCAATCCAACATATTAGTGAAGATGGAGCTCAATGGGCTACCTCAAGTGGTTGAGTGTTGTAAGTTGTGAACAGAAAGTATCTGGGTCAAATCCTCAAGTGGCTATGCATTGATATATAAAGGCCTCACTTGATGTCCCCATCGGGTTAGCTCTATAATCAAAGCGAGGGGTGAAGCCCCTTCGGGTTGACCCTCGTGATTTCTTCTTGTGGACGTAGCATCCCCCTTGAGGTTTGTGAACCACATTATATATATATATATATCTCATAGCAAAGATGGGAGGATTTATCCATATATAAATATTCCAAGGGTATTTAATATATCTCGAGATATAACCAACATTTTAGCTAAGATGGAGGATTTATATGTTGTTAACTTGAAATAGGGCAATCTCATTTGATTTGTATAGCTCCAATTGTCTTTAATAATAGAAAATAACCATCATATTCTAAGATGAATTTATTCAAAGTTAAACCTTATTATGATCATAATACATGTGAGATTTGGGCATTTAATTAATAGAGATAGTGATAATGTAAACTATTCCACATTTATTATTCCAAGGATATTTAATATATCTCAAGATCTAACCAACATATTAGCCAACATGGGGATTTATACGTTGTTAACTTGAAATAAGACAATCCCATTTGATTTGTATAGCTCCAAATGTCTTTGACAATTTTTATGAGACTCGTTTTAAACCTAGGATTTCAAACCCAACTTACAATAGCACAACAATTACAACACCAACATCCACCCTTACCAAAATCCCCTATGGAGGCTCCACTTAAACACTCTCTCTCTCTCTCTCTACATATATATAACTTTTCTTCTTGTTTAATACAATTCTGATAATGAATTCATGAACTCATTTTCAATAGCCATCACTATATATATATATATATATATATATATATTCTTGGTGTTTAATACAATTCTGATAATGAACTCATGAACTCGTTCTCAAATAGCCAGTCAGTGATGTTGGCTTTAAGTAAATCCAAAGTCTTACAGCCATTCTCAAAGCCTACCATGATTTCAATCAATGGATCTTTATTACGATAAAGATATATGTATTGATTTTCCCACAAGCCATGATTTCGCTTGGCAGCAAAGAGCCCTTCACCAACGGTAAGGGCTTTTTCAATCTACAAACATCGACTGATTTCTGGCCACACAAACTTCCCAGTAGATTGAATACCTTGGGCAAAATTATTAAAAAACCCAAGAACCATAATTGGGGAAACCAACCCAACTTTTGTCATCCCTTCTTGTGATTCAGGGCCTTGTAAGACTGGAATATATTTTTGTTGATTAATATTTTATTAGAAGTGATTCCTCAACATCTTTTTATAGTTTTCCTTTATCCTCTAATCAAGTAACTGTTCAACTAATTTGAGGTTCCTTGTGCCTTCCACTTAAATGGAGAAATTAAGTGCAAAGTTGACCCCGTTACCGAAGGTTTGTTGAATGCCACAGCATTTATCATATAAAATCTAATTAATCTTTGTTTTACCTAAAAAAGGATCTTGAATTATAGCTGGTAAATTTAAGTATCAATAATTCAATGGTAGAATTATGTAAAAGGGAATCAATTGACACGTTATGAATAAGATGAATTTTAGTATAATCCAACTACAATTACAAATGAATAATAGCGAATCTATGCTTGCGGTATTGATGCTTTCCGAAACAAATTCCATGTTCTCTCTATGGAAATGTCCAAGGCATCAAACTCTGACTAACAATAACATTCACAAACATTTATAACCTCCCACTTGAAAATAGTTCAAAAGAAGTGGGATGAAAATTCCAACCATGTGAAAAAGGGTTAATTCCTTTACAATAGTAAACAGTACATATGGACCATGGGGATTCAGAAAAAGATTAAAAGAAGTGATCAGTTCTGCACTAAAACCATCTAATTGTTCCGCTAGATTCTGCCCAGAAATTGCAACTACTGGATTTAGTCAGCATCTGTGGAAACAGATGTAAGGCACAAAAAACTTGGCCAACATTTATCTTTAGGTCAGAAGACAAAGCAATCTGTCGCACAGAAATGATGAGGCTTAATATCATAACAAACATTCCAAAAAGGACATATTTCTGTCAAAATCATAGCTTGTTAAAATTTAATTACGACTGCTAAAAGAAACTACTTTTTCCAGTTGTGAATTATACAACATTTATTATTTTCTAATTGGAAAGTGATCATTATAATTTCCCATTCATAATGAAACTGACATATTTCTAACCCTATATCAATTACCATTTGTCATAATTGTTGCCGGCATGTAACCACTGCATCAGACTTGTCTCCATTTCGTATTGATCCAGAAGAACTGACATTTACCTCAGTCATTAAGGGCCCTGAACTAGCTGATAGTGGCACCGATGAAGGAACAGTAACAGTTTTGGTCACAGGTACAGGCCTGCTAAGATGAGGATTTAATTCAGGCTGATGGTTCCTTCTCATTGCCGTTGCTGCCTCTGCCGAATACTGTGTGGCTGTATAGACAAATTATCTTGATAAGACCCCCTTCCAGAAATATAAATGAACTCACATAGCAAGTTATATATGACCATAAATCAATCTAGTGAAAATCATTAGATACAAACCTCTTCTTTTGCCTACATCAATAATTCTCCGAAGACAGTCACGAAATTCTGACAAGATAATTCTCTCTTGTTCAGCAAAAGTATGTGTTGTATGATGACTGCAAGGTCTTCTACAGCCACCTGAGGGTGAAGATGGAGCTGTAAAGAGAGTATCTTGTTCATCACACATCAGAGCTAAAGTACCTGGCGACATGGCCCTTTGCTTACAAGAATTGGCACCACTATCAAATTCTGGCTCTTCAGCACAGTTAGTAGATGATGCTCCGGCAGCAACCTTGTACCCTTGGTCACTCTCCAGCCTATCATCTCTAAACTGTTCATTACGAAACTCATTTTGAGTTGACGATTCAGGGGAATCTTTGTTATTTGTCAAACTGCTTCCCTTGGCTGCTTGCTTATCTAAAGGCCCGTTTTCCAAACTTGTTTGAGCTGCTAATTAAAATCAGAGATGTAAATTCTCTATCAAATCTATAACAGACAAAAACTTAATATAATTCAGTTAAAGTGATATTTAGGACATACATCCATGCATTCTCAGAAAAACATCTGGAGTTTCAACTAACACCAATCTAAAGTTTAGACAGGAAGCAATAGAATGGCATCCAGCTCTTTTGAAAATTTAGATCATGTACAACTAATTTTAAAGTAATTTGTATAAATGAAAACCATGGGATCACCTCCACAACCATTTGCAGCTTCTCTGGAGGCAATGACAAGAAGTTCGCAAAGACCTTTAACAGTGTCTGTCTGGACCACATCAGCCAAAAGAGACCTAAACAGCAATATTATAAGTGTTAGGATCGTGGACTGGCAACATATTATTCTCAGCTGCTGTTAGTTGTGTTGATCATAAGAACTAGGAAAGAGAGACAGGGAGAATTGCTAATTGAAAGTAGTGTTCTTTGCATTACTCAATAATAATATGAATTTATAACATAATTGGAGGTCAAAGACAAAAATAGATCTTCAGCCATCTAAACAACTTGCCTAAAATAAACTACTAAACAAATAACTTCTCTCACAATAAGGGACACTAACATTAACTCCATGCTAAAAATATTGAAAAAATAAGACAAAATGTCCTTGCTGCTTATTATTTACAATAATATACCTGTAAATAACCTTAGATGATGGAATCCCAAAAGCTCCGGTTCCATTAACTGTTGAGAGGGGAGGATTTGAAGCATTCATTGTGGAAATATTTTTCAGAGCACTGCCCTGTTAATTCCATTAAAATAACCTTATATTTATAATACAATGAATAAAGATCGTAATCTATAAAGTTCCACATTGAGGTAACCCATTTACAAAGTTCAGAATGCCTTATCAATTAATCATCTGTTTCCTAGGTCAAATCAAATTACTCACAACAGCAGTTCCTCATATGTGCATAAAACTACAGCCATAGACAGCATAAGGACCAAGATTTCAACATCTATATCACTATACCTGTAGAGATTGAGATGTTTGGCGAGAAGCATGTTCCTTTGATGCTTGACTAAATAGGACTTCCTGAGTTTTCCTCTTTTTGCTAGGTGAAGGAGACGAATAACCGACAGGTCCAGTTGTTCCAGAAATAGGAGCATTTGGTACAGGCTGAGGATAATTTAAGCTTCCAGTAATATCACTTTGATAGAGAGCCCTTCTTTCTTCACTGTTTTCATAATTCTTGCAATCAATGCATTTGCAATTTTCAGAGCATAAAATATTTCCTTGGAAACATTCACAATACTTCTTCAAACATCCCGATTTCTTACAATGACACCCTTTATTATGTTTAGCTGGAAGAAGTTGCTCTCCCATATCTTCCTGATTTTGAAAGACAGCATTTTGAAATAGAGTCAGCAACATGTCAAGAATTCCAGAAAACAAACTAGTATAGTCTTCAAAACTCCATTATTTTAAAATATAATGTTGCATCAAAAGCTTCAAATTTGAGTAAGACTAATAAAGCATAATTTACAGAAATTGACCAAGATGAACTAACAAGTCAATCAGCTAATCCCTGTTACCATAACACTACCTAATTTGGGAGGATCATTAAATTATGTAAGTCTAATTTTTCAATCCATATTTTAGTATTCCAATCACCATTGTCCTAAGTTGTCAAACAGCACTTTGGATGTTTCAGCCATATAAACTTTGGCAATTTGCTAAAAACTTACAATCTATGAGGTGAAAAGAACAGCTGGTGACAAAATTCTTACAATAAAAGAAATAACGCACTTAATTTGAGAAAGCTAAAGTACTGGGATTTTCATTGAAATTTCTTCTTCCATTGACAAAGGAATATGTGACATGTGTGCATTAACAGAAGGGCAGATAAGAAGTTCTTAAACAGTTAAAATGCAGCATTTACAAGGTAATCAAGAGATGTACTTTCTTCATAACAATACAAAGCAGCTTCAGATCCATATTCCCAGGTTTATCCCAGTTTGATTCTGAACCCATTCCCATTGTGTTCCAATGATCCCTTTTCCAGCCCTCTTTGTCAAGGAAAGTAAAATTCTACAAGCCTCAAACCCTGTCACAGTAGGAGGTCCATATGGGACCATATGACAACTGGAAGACTTCTTTGGCAATGCATTACATCAAGAGAGGCCAATTTAATAGCTGACTGTGCAGGGCAGCTCTTAAGTAAGCAAGACAATGTTGGAATGGGATAAAATAACACATGGACGCCATTCTTTGTGTACAAGACTTCAGAAGTCATGGACAACTTTTGACTCATGCATGCACCAGGACATGTCAAGGAATGGGCAAGAAAGATTGAATTGAAAGGAGAAGGAATATGCTTGACAAGTTACTAGAGGTTTCTCAGCCGTTGGGATTCACCTAAGTAGGTGACTATTTTGGCCTCTAACTCTTATGTCATTTTATCTCACTAGTAGAATTTCTAAAATAGTAAGAATACAGAACCATTTTAGAGGGTTTTGAGCAGGTTCCACCCACTTTGCCCCTTTAATTTAAAGGTTATATCCTAACCCTCGAACATTCAAGAATCCTCTTGAGGGTAAACCAAAATTAATCAGAATCGGATACTGAAATGATATGTGTGTCTGTGTTGCCAATATACTAAAGGCGTTAGATGATATGAAAGAATAAGAAGATGTAGAAACTTAATATCAAGTTGTTACAGTCCACCAATGGCAAACCCTATGACAGAAAGGGTTCACACAAACATTCAATAGAATACAAGGATCTCTCCTCAAAGATATAATTGAGGGTTTATCTTCTTCAGAGTTCCAAAAAAAGAACCAACATTCAAAAATTTCGGAAGTCCTGGTTTTAAATAAATCTGCAATGATTCTCTGGAAGCATTCAGTGCATTTTCAATTTGCAAACAAGACACTAGCCTTAGAGAATAATCTGAGAGACTTAGAAATGTTCTAGAATGGACAATTAATATCCCAAAGACAGCTGAAGATAACAAATTTTTACCTAATGCCAGATTTATCTGGAGTTGGATGTTGAAGGTGGGATTCCACCTAATGCACAAAATAACCTTAAGCATTGCAAGCCTTGAATGCATGCAAGAATTGTTAATACAGTCATCCACATTCTATACCATATCGCTACAAGCAGGGGCATCTTGCCAACAAATGCCTTAAGCAAAGGAAGGACTATGTGAATGATCTTACCAAGAGGAATTAAATATAAGAAGACAGGAGAGAATGGGGGCAATGAAATGCTAGGAAAACCCTATAAAAGAACAAGCATCTCCGGATCTGTTATCATTCAGGTCCTAATCAATAAGGAAGTAGAAACAAGGAAGAATGAAAAGAAATGGAGAAACAGAAAAGTGGAACCAAAGGTAGGTCAACAAAACTGCAGTGTATACGTGGCGATACAAAGTGGGAATGCAAAACCACTCCTATCAAAGTAAGAATTGGTGCTACCCTAATCTAAGCATGACTATCATAATGTCAAAAAAAGAAGTAATGCAATGCTCTGGATCTGAGTACAAGGGAACTCAATGCTCGAAGGGCCCGCCATTGGATGGAGAGAGGGAGTCCTCCTCTGTAAGGGAAGCTTTCCTACTATTTGTGGCCAAAGAAAAGAAACTCTGTATATAAAATTGCCCGAAGGATATAGATTTGGTCCAACGAACATCTCTCTATTTGGAAAAGGTGGCCCACTATCAAGAACTGGTAGTAATGGGATGCCTACCAATCTAAGGTGAAATAACTCAAGACCCCATATGAAAACTCCGCACGGGTCTCACTGTTGGGAGTTGGGTTGTCTGACATATCTTGGAGGTAGAATGGCGTTGCATTCTACCTGCCTCTCGATACACTATCTAGAAGCACTAAGAAGAAATTTATGATCCTTAAGTATTTCTTGTTGAGGGTGGAGAGAGCGTAGAATGCAAGCTCTAAGCCCAAGGGCCTCTCCCATGTATAAGGTCGGGCACCTCTAGTATGAGTATGGGAAAAAGGTGGACAGGGAGGTAAAGGTGGCCCACTGTCAAGAACTGGTAAAAGAGGGTTGCCTACATATCTAGGGTGAATAACTCAAGACCCCATTTTGCTACTCTCCATGTGTATCATTGTTATGGGTTGGATTGCCTCTCAATGTCCGACACATCTACAGGTTGAAATGTTGTTGCACTCTTCATGCCTCTTGGTGCCCCTATTTGGAAGCAATAAGAAAAAAAGTTATGATCTTCAAAGTATTTTCCTATGGAGGGGGGATGGAGCAAAGAATGCAAGCTCTAAGTCTCGTATGTACAAGGTTGGGCACCTCTACTCTAGGTATCGAAAAAAGGTGGAGATGGAGTTAAGTAACTCTATGAACAAGAAATGGAACAGACCACATAGTTGATAGTAATAAGAACATCTGAAAATAAAGTGCCCCTTTGTCTCTATCTCTTGAGTGTGGCTGATTCAACCTAGCTTATCCTCTCGTAACCAGTGTTACACGAGGACGCGTCCCGGAGGGTCGGGGACGCATTTCGACGTTTCGAGCGTCCCAAGGACTCCGAAACTCCACCCGAAACGTTTCGGGACGTCCCCGTTTTGGCGAGACGTGGGGGGACGCAGGCCGAAACGTTTCGGTGGGTAGCGAAACTTGGGGGGACTTCCTGGCGTCCCCCCCGAAACTCCGAAACTTCGCTGAGACTTCCTAA
>LPNX010555874.1:196586-277809 GCA_001517045.1 Pseudotsuga menziesii | reverse complement strand
GTCCCGCCGTCCCCGCTGAATTTCTCTAAAATTTGGGGGTGGTCTCCACACGTCCCGAATGTGCGTCTCCCCGAACCCGCGTCCCGCCGTCCCAGAACCTTGGGGGAACATTGCTCGTAACATCTGGTGCTCCACTTCCACCGAAATCTGATGAGAACCCACTCAAAATTAGCTAGGGGGATCTTTGTTAGTTTTTCTAATCTAATTCAACTTGATTAGGATCTTTATCTGAAAGAATAACAAGCACGGCGAGATACATAAGATAAAGCAGATACACAAGACACAAAGATTTTCCTCGAGGAAACCATAAAGGAGAAAACCCTGCAAACTTCCTCAAAATAGTTCCGTCAATAAGACAATATCACAAGATGGAAAAACCCAATAATAAGAAGTCTTTTGCAACTCTCTCTCTCTTCTCCTTGTCCTTCTCTCTCTCCTCATGCAAACTTGAGTGAGTGAGTGAGTGTGTGTCCAAATAGGGAGGGTGCCTCCCTATTTATATTCTTATGTTGAGTGACGTACTCAACTAACTAGATCAACCAAGTAACCTCTTTGGGGCCGACCTACCTAGAAATACTCATAAGTACACTTTACTTTATTTATCTTGGGGACTATTGCCCCAACTTAAAACAGAGGTTGTACCTCAAGGACCATACACAATAATGACATCTCGAAAGGAGAGAAACTCATCTCCGATGGGGTACAACAATATACAATGATAATATACATCAGAATATCTTTCGAAGTTACAAATAAAACAACACTCCCTCTTAACTAGGAAGGTATTCTCTCGCCACAGTCATCAACACATCTAGTCACATCATCGTCACAAAGTCATCATTGTATCAACTACCAAAGTCCTCATGTTGTCGATCTTTGAAAAGTGCTATCTGTCATCAGAAGTTTTTACAAACCCAACCCTGTTCCGTGTTGGGTGTTGGCCTAGTCCTCATCCAGGTCTTCATCATATCCATGAGCAAGTCGTCACGTTAGTACAACCTAGGACCATTTATTACATTGCCACCGCAATCACCTGCGTCTCCTACCATCATCTCGTTGTTTCCAAATCATCTCATCATCGTACACGGAGCACAACCCATATGCATATCACAAACCACCTGCGTTCTACCAACATAGGAGCACGCCAGGACTCATTACTTCACAAAGACAACCTGCGTCTTCCACTATGCGAGAATCGCCTAGGAGCACACCAAGTGCATTACGTCTCTCCACGGTCAGTTCGTGTTCTACCAACATAGGAGCACGCCGAGACTTTTACGTCACCAAGTCAACATGTGTCTTCCACTATGTGAGAATCGCCTAGGTGCACACCAAGTGCCTTGTGACCAATCATCTCCAACATGGGAACACACATAAGGACTGATTACATCCGAACAACCTGCGTACCACGCCAAAACTTTTATGTTCCAGGACAACCTCAAGGACTTATTACATCAAAGAAAAACCTACATACCATGCCAGGACTTTTACATCCAAAGATAACCTTCCAAGACTTATTACATCCGAACAAACTACGTACCACGCCAGGACTTTTATGTTCAAGGACAACCTATAAGACCGATTACGTCTTAACAACCTGTGTACCACACCAGGACTTTTACGTTCAAGGACAACCCATACCAGGACTGATTACATCCAAGGATAACCTACGTACCATGCCAGGACTAATTACATCCGCGGACAATCCACAAGACTAATTACGTCTGAACAACCTGCATATCACGGATCTTTTACATTTAAGGACAACCTATCTACCTTCCCATGTGAGATCTCATGCATCTGCATCTTCCGATCTCTCGTCATCTCGAGCATGGGAGCACGCCAAGACTGATTACGTCACCAAAACAACATGTGTCTCCAACCATGACAACATGTGTCTCCAACCATGCTATAACTCGTCACTCCCTCTTTCTAGGGGCCTTGTTCTGGATCACACCAAGTCTTTCTCTGAAGTACTCGAACTTCATTCCGGCTAGCGACTTGGTCAATACATCGGCTATCTGCTCGTTCCTTGCCACATACTGGAGCTTCATTGCTCCTCTCTGCACCATATCCCTGATATAGTGGTACTTGATCTCTATGTGCTTCGACTTGTCATGGAACATCGGGTTCTCCGACAACTTCATGCAACTCTGGTTGTCACAAAAGATACAAGTCGTCTCTAACTAGAGATCAAACAAATCAAACAGTAGCTTCCGCAACCATACTGCCTCACAACTGGCCGAGCAAGCTGCAACATACTTTGCCCAGATTGTACTCAGCACCACGCAAGACTGCTTTCTACTAAAGCAGGAGATCATGTCGGATCCCAAACTAAAGCAGCAACCCGAAAGATCTTCCTATATGTGGCGTTGCCTACCCAATATGAATCCACAGGACCGTGTAGGTTAATCTTCTTATTCGCATCATACTTGAGCCCATACTCGACTGTGACCTTCAGGTACCTCAATACATGCTTTGCAACAACCAGGTGAACATGTCTCAAATCCGTCAAGAACTGGCTCAGGGTGCTCACAGCAAAGCATATGTTCGGTCTCGTATTCATCAGGTACATCAATGAACCAATCATTTGGCGATACATCATGCCATCAACCGACTCTGACGAAGCATCACACAGTAGGTTCAAGTTCAATGCCATAGGTGTAGCTATCACCTTGCAATCCAACATTTTTAATCTCTCAGAATCTCCACTGCATACTTTCCTTGACCAAGGAAAATCCCATCCGCACCCTGCCACACCTCCATGCCTAAGAAGTAGTGCATCATCCCTAGGTCTTTCATCACAAACTCAGTGGCAAGCTTCCTCTTTGCATCTACTATCAGTTCGTCCTCTCCCGTTAGAAACAGGTAATCAACATATAGCAGGATCATCATTGGTCTTCCGTCTTGAACCTTGAAATAAAGGTTGGAATCTGCTTTACTCTTAGTAAAGCCTAAGCTCATCAGGAAGTTCGTCCATCCTGTCGTACCATGTCCTGGGTGCATGTTTCAATTCATATAAGGATTTCTTCAATTTGCACACATGAGTCTGCCTGTCATGTGTCTCGAATCCCAGTGGTTGCTCCACGTATACTTCCTCTTTGACTACACCATTCAAGAATGATGTCTTGACGTCCATCTGGTGTATCTTCCATTTCATTACTGCAGCCAAAGCAAGTATAGATCTGATGGAAGTGTATCTCGCTACAAATGCAAATGTCTCCTCGTAGTCTGCCTTCTTTTTATGAGAAGCCACGTGCCACGAATCTTGCCTTGTTTTTCTCGATGCTACCATCTGCAGCATGCTTAATCTTGTAGATCCACTTCGCAGTCACGATAGACTTCCCTTCCAATCTCGGAACTATCTCCCAGACATCATTCTTCATAATCGACTGGTACTCCTTGATCATGGCATCCTTCCATTCTTTCTTTTCTACACCTTCTTCGTAGTTGGAAGGTTCTTTGTCAATGATGTCACATAGCAGGGCCACATAGTTGTTGTAAGGTTTTGGTATTTTCCTTTCTCTATGCATCCCATCTGGAGCACCATACCATTATGCATCTTGTATTAGCACTCGCACCCATGCTGGTTTTCTCTTGTGGGAGTTCTTCTCGTGAAGTGTTTATATAGGCTCTTGTGGTTCTGCCATGTCGTGATCTTCAAGGTCTTTTGGTATTGCTTCTTCCATTGTCGTATCTCGAACTCTAGTTCCTTTAGGTTCCTCGACCTCTTCAATAGGTAGTTTTATGGATCTGGACTATGCCAAGTCTTCATCAAATGTTACGTCTCTGCTAATGTTGATCTTCATGAATCCTGGGAAGTATATTCAGTAGGCCTTTGAAGTGTCACTGTATCCTACGAATATTTCGTTACCAGAAGGATCGAGCTTGGTCCTTTTCTCCTTTGGAATGTGTATGTACACTGGACAGCCAAATATTCTGAGATGCTCGACTTTTGGTTTATCTCCTGAGAAAGCCTCTTCATGAGTATTGTTGTCGAGTACTCGATGAGTATGCCTATGTACATACACAGTTGTCCTTGTTGCTTCTGCCCAAAGGTGCATCAAAATCCTGGTCATGTAGCATTACTTTCGCTGCTTTCATTATAGATGATTGTATGGAGTGCTCAACTCCCTCTTAATCCCAGATTATCTGCAGAGATGCTTGAATTCTTCTGAGGTGAACTCTCTGCCATTATCTGACCGCGGAGTCTTGATCTTCCTTTCATTTTGGTTTTCGACCAAGGCTTTGAATTCCTTGAACTTATTGAATACTTCATTTTTCCCTTTCAAGAAATATATCCAAGTCTTACGTGAGAAATCATCTATAAAGGAAACATAGTACACATATCTGCCTAGTGAGTTGGATGACATGGGCCCACATACATTAAGTGTATCATCTCCAGCATTCCTTTTTCTTTGCTTTCACTATTGGGAAATGTCATCTTTACATTCTTTCCTTGCACACATCCTTTGCAAACACCTTCATGCTTTGCCTGGATTTCTGGAAGTCCTGAAACTGTTTTGCTTGCAATTGGTAGTGCTCTGTAGTGCACATGTGCAAGCCTTCACTGCCATAGTTCACTTTGTTCTATTGAGTCATGAACTAATGCTTGTTCTAGTTATCCCTTCAGTTTGTACAAGCCTCCGTCTTGCTCTCCAATTATTGTTGCATCATCGATTGTCTTTCCTTTTGGCCACATTAGAACTTGGCCATCAACAAATGCAACTTTCATTCCCTTTGCATCTAGTGCAGAGATGGAGAGAAGATTCTTCTTCAATCCTGGAACATATAGCACGTCTTTCATCTTCAAAGATTTCTCGGAGTCTAGCTTGTATGAAGTTTCTCCAATTTTCTTCTATGGGGTATTGATAATCATTCCCAAGTTTCACCTTGTGAGGTGACTCATGCTCATACAAATTAACAAATGATTCTTTTTATCCAGTCATATGTTTGGATACCCCACTATCCACAAGTCAGTCATTGCTTCCATGTGAGATAGTACCCATGAGTGTTGAGATTATAAGTTACAACATACTCTTCATCACGTAAAGAATCATCTCTTTATTTTCTGAATCTTCTATTTGTCAGTTCATTGTCTTCAGCGGTGTGTGCACGTGTCTTTTCCTGTTGAACTTCTTGTTGAAGGAGTCCTTGTTCCCGGGACAATTTCTAGAGTGGTGTCCCTTCTCATCACAAGTGTAGCATCGAATGTTGGAAGGATCTTTTCTGAACTTCTTTTGTCTTTTATGATGATGGTCCTTCCTTTTGTTGTGATGGTGGTTCTCCTTCTTTCTGTAGTTTCTTCTAGTGTGAGCTGTGAGAGCTTGATCTTCAGTTGCTCCCATCTTCTCTTCTCTTGTTATGAGTCGTGCTTCTTCTTGTATGCATTCTCCATGGAGTCTGTTGAAAGAGATCAGCTTCCTTCTTGCACATATTCCTTGAATGAATCAATCCCATGATCTTGGGAGGCCATTCAAGGTGGTCATCACAATCTCTCCTTCTTCTACATTATCTTCGACTACTTCAAGTTGTTCCTTGATTTGAGCAACCCTTGTGACGTAGGACTGTATGGTCTCTGAGTTCTGTATCTTCACATTCTTTAACCGGTTCCTCAATGCCATCTTCTAATTGATGTTCTTTCCTTCGAACATCTTCGTCAAAGCATCGAACACTTCCTTTGGTGTCTTCAAGGATGACACACGGGGGATGAGATGATCCTTAATAGAATCTGCAATGATTCTGTTGGCCTTAACCAAGTTCTTCTTATGAGTAGCCTTAGCCTCATCTCCCTCTGGCTCTAGAACTTCCTCACTGATATACTGATCCAAATCATTTTCTTCAAGGATCAGGGAGATCTTGTACTTCCATTCTCGAAAGTTATCAGCTCCCCCAAGCTTGTCCTCAAGCCAAGTATAATGAGTCATTTTGAAATGAGAACCTCAAATGGAAATAGCAGAGATTCAGATCTTATCGATTTCAGGTGTCTGACACAGTTCTGGAGTTCGCTGACCTAGGGTTTGTGAGAGAAACCCTAATTTTCCAAACTTGGAGTTTTGGAATTTTGTCTGGATAGAAAGATGTGCCTCCTTGAGGCGAGTTGCTCAGCAAGGTCCTTTTCTAAAGACTGAGGTGGGAAGCCTCTGAAACTTGATGCCCTAGTTTCTACCAACACCAATGTCAAAGTCAAAAATGAAACTTCTTCAAATTTGATTTTGCTTCCACCAAAAGATGCGCCCTTCAAGGGCGAGTTAGCCTAGCCCTCTTTTCTTAATGATTTGTGGAGAGAAGACCTTGAACTAGGAAACCATAGTTTCAGCTGCCTAAGTCACCTGGTTCGAATTCGTGTTTGAGTTCGACAACCTTGAAGTTTGCCAAAAGTTCAGGAATAAAAATTTTGGTAATAAAATTCGACAGTCTAAAATTTGAAAATAAAAAATATATATATAATTTTTTTCATAAAATTTAATATGCAATTAAAATTATATATATATATAATATATATAATAGATGTAATTATAAAATTATGTCATTTAATTTAATTGAATTATATATAAAATTATAGAATTATATATGAAATTTAATTTAATTTTAAAATTCAATATGCAATAGTCAAGTTCTGGTAGAGAAAACGGTCAAGACAGGTTTCGTTTTGCAAGGCAGCCCGAGATCAAAACCTGTTGCTCCTGGGAGGCGACATCTAAATCCAACCATGCTAAGGGTTGGTGCGATCCCCGGGTGATTTTGACGGCTTAGATGCCCCTGGGTTGTGGTTTCTCAGACCAAAGGCTACCCAACAAGTCAAAGGGCATTTGCAACAAACAAACAAACAAAAAATCAATATGCAATAAAATTATATATGAAATTCCCAAATAATAAAAGGTTATCGAGCGAGTGGGAGAATTCAGAGTGTATGTGAACGGTGAATTTCTAAACAACGGAGTCCAAAACTCAGCCTCCACCAACACCATGAGCCCTCACGTCACCAATACTAAGTCTCACACTGGCGGCTGTAAAAATACGTTAACCCATGAAACACTTGTTTCAAAATTGAGGGCTGACTAACCTTGTGGCTTCACAATTCACTGTGCCCGGCGTCATACTTCAGCAATAGTGGAATCTCACGGAACACAACAGCGGTGGCACAATGTATACTCGCGAAGGTATTTTTGGTAGGGATTACACGTTGGCTACCCAAACCAAAAATAAAAGAATTTACGTTGAATATGAGAAATTCGACCCATTATTTAGCGATTTAATTCACCCTAAAACTCGTGCATGATATGAATTTGACTTCATATTTAAATCTGACGATTTTCAACGAATAAGTTTGTCTTCCACAAAAATTCAGCGATTTTCGAATTTTAAGGCAAAAAATTGTCGAATCCGGTGACTTAGTCTACTGCTACAAAGTGCAGTCTTTTAGAGAGGCTCTGATACCATGTTAGTTTTTCTAATCTAATTCAACTTGATTAGGATCTTTATCTGAAAGAATAGCAAGCACAGCAAGATACATAAGATAAAGCAAATACACAAGACACAAAGATTTTCCTCGAGGACACCATAAAGGAAAAAACCCCACAAACTTCCTCATAATAGTTCCATCACTAAAAGACAATATCACAAGATGGAAAACCCAATAATAAGACGTCTTTTGCATCTCTCTCTCTCTTCTCCTTGTCCTTCTCTCTCTCCTCATGCAAACTTGAGTGAGTGAGTGTGTCCAAATAGGGAGGGTGCCTCCCTATTTATATTCTTTCGTTGAGTGACTTACTCAACTAACTAGGTCAACCAATTAACCTCTTTTGGGCTGACCTACGTAGGAATACTCAAGTACATTTTACTTTATTTATCTTTGGGACTATTGCCTTGACTTACAAAGGAGGTTGTACCTCAAGGACCATACACAATAATGGCATCCATAAGGGAGGGAAACACATCTCCGATGGGGGTACAACAATATACAATGATAATATACATCAGAATATCTTTTGATGTTACAAATACAACAACAATCTTGAGTTTATGCATCAAGTGTCAAAGTATGTAGGGGGGTTGCACTATGAGGTTGTCTTTAAGCGCTACGAATTGATCTACATAAAATACCATCCTCGATCTCAAACCTCCAAAGGGGGCAATCCAAGTATCTTAGATATACTGCCTGTAAGTATCCTCCCTAATAATCCCATTCCTCAATTGTTTATGAGGCCAGATGTCACTAGGCATCCAAAAAGTACCTAAACGAGGAAAGGATGAAGAAGCAGAACAAGAAACCTCTTAATACCAACACTGCGCTCTCCCAAATGGGGGGTAGACTGGGCAATGGCCTCTAAAAAACGATAGAAAAGATAGGGGAAACAATGTTTACCACTTGCTGAGTCAAAAAACCTCTAGAGGCGATGCAGTAGCTCTCCCAATCTAAAGACAATCTCAATCCGGAAAGGCTGCATCGCAAACTTTGCATGGATAATGGGTTCGGGGACTAACCTCTTGCATTTAATGATGCAGCAAAATAAGAGGGTATGAACTCTCTTAGTACAAGCCCAATCCAACTCAAGCAAGCTCAACCTCCGTACCTCTAAACCGTACAAAACTATGGATCTAAGGATGGACTCCATGAGGTCTACTTTGGAGATGTCCAAAAAATGGTGTTGGAAAAACTATCACTCTATAAGAGCAAGGGATCCATACCCTTTATTCACTAGAGGTTATAGAGCTTGCCTTAGCCTGAACCTAGGTCTCAAAAATTGAACCACCAAATATGTGTTTGTGTTAGAAACCTCAACCTCCACCCCTCTGAAATAAACATGGAAATGGAAGGGACTTCTTCGAACAATTGAAGATCATCACCTTGGTTTTCCCAAGGTTGACAATTAACTTTCGAAGATCGAAAAACATTGCAAGAGCATCCAATTGTCTTTGTGGACCCTCAAGAGTGGAGGCCAAGAAAACCACAACATTGGCAAAGAGGACTATGGACATCATGACATGATGGAGAAGACACTCGTCACCTAGCTAGATGTGCTCATGCAAAACAGCATCCAACTCATCTTTGTAGATCTCGAATAACATGGACAAGAAGGGACAGTAGTACTCCACCTTGATGGTGCTCTATGGAAAGACAAAAATATCAATCAACAAATCGATTAGGCGGAATGCAGAACGAACTTTAGAATACCTCATGCAAAATAGAAACAAAAGAAGGTTCATATATGCCAAAAGAGAACCCAAAAAAAACATTATAGTATATACCCTCTCCATCATTCATAGAAAAACTGATAACATGAAACCAAAAATTCAGTGATATTCATGAGAAGCACATGGAACTTGAATAAGAGATATTTAAGAAATTTGTTTTTTATAGAAAATGAAGAATATGAAGCAAATAAGTCTTTATCACAAAAGGATGACATCCCAAAGAGTTTAAATACGACAATTGATAGAATATGATTTATGCATTTAGGTCCTATTACCCACCATTTTGTATGTGTCCACCTATGATCTTCATCACGATTTCAATAGGGAGTGACATGTTCATTTTGAAGCTTTTGTTGATGATGGATGAATGGTGTGCCCATGGTGACTTGTTTAGTCCTAGTCCTACATCATATAAGGATGTACCAGCACTTCATTTGATGGTTTTCATGATGATGGCGAGCGCCTAGCATTGATCGGCGTTTTGCACCTTGTTTTATGATGCTTTCGGCGTGAATTGTGCATTTCAAGAACCCATCTTCAAACCCTTGGTTCTCAAACACCCTAAATCAAATGGGAGCTTATGATATATGGATGGAAAGCTCTTTCCAAGATCTTTCCAATGGTGTAAAACTCTCAACCTAATTCTGAAGGGAATCAGAGCTATGGACGCATCTTTTTGGCCATTTTTTCACCTGTAGACTTGTTCTCATGATGTGGTCAAGGTCTTGCTTGATGAATTCAACCTTGAGGGGTGTATTCTTCATATTTTGATGCATGATGGTGATCTCAAATTTTATTATTGAGTTGACTCATCATTCACCTCTCTTGGCACACAAGTGGAGGCACATTATATCATTCTATTGATGGATGAGTTTGGGGTTACCATTGAGGAGTTGACAATATGGCACACATGTTGAGGCACTTGGTTATATTTTATTGGCATGTCAGGGTTTCATTGCACATATGTTCATGCACTTTTCCATTTAGAGGATGATTTATCCACATATGATGCCATATTAGAGGAGGCATCCCCTTTAATATATCGATTTGTTGATGTTTTGTAGCTCGAACAAGAACTTCCACATAGGTTAGGTGTCAAACATGCAAGAAGTCATCCAAATAAATCTATTTTGTAATTCACTTTATTTATAAAGTGTAAGTCTTTTAACTAGTTGTTGAGTCTAATAAAGTGCATTTTAATGCATTACTGATTTAGACTAATCTCAACTGGTGATTTCACCATGAGATTAGGGTTTCAGCTAAAGTATAAAGGCAAGTGAATGTAGAGGGAAAAGACACATTCATTCTTCACAAAGACAGGTTGGTTGAAAGGTGAAAAAACTTGACAAAGAAGCAAAGTTGAAGCACCAAAGAGGAGCCTGATTGAGCTACCAGGAAAATTTTAGGTTGCCGCCAAAGGTATAGCAATCCATGCAGGTGTACAGATCAGCACAACAATGTTGTACAGATTGTGTACAGTCCTACAGAATTTCATACAATCGTACATATATGCATGAACAGTCGTATGGTATAGGTCAGCACAATCATATGGACGACTACACAATAGGCGATAATTCTGTAGCAAGTTTTCTCATATTTTGTGCGCAGATTTCCTTAGTTTTGGCAAGCAGATTTCTCTTGCAAGCTTGCAATTTTTTTGCCTTGTTTAAGTGTACCATACTAGTGTAATTTAGCAACAGCAGTGGAGGTTTCCTTGTAAGCTTTGAAGTATAAATGAAAAGCTGGTTTGAAGGAATACATGCATGTGTTAACTAATTTATGCTTCCACTGATCATTTTCCTACTGTGTGTGAATGCTCCTATGTGAAGAATTTAATTTCCGTAAATTAAATAGCAGTTCATTTATTTGAAAACATAGGGACAGAATTCACCAACGATAAGGAAAATTTACATGGTATTAGAGCTTCTCTCTGATTGTGACTCTCAGGCTATGTTGCAGGAAACGTCCATCAAACACCCGTACCAGTACCCGAAACCCCACGAAACGCCGAAATGGGTACGAAACTTGTCTGAAACACCGTCGGTCGTACCACACGACATTTCGCGAGTACAAAACGTCGTACGGTACAGTCGACGGTGTTTTGGGCAAGTTTCGTACTGTACGGCCGCATTTTATGATTTTTTTTGCCTATGGGCTCGTACACGCTGGAAAGAGGGTTGTGGGTCCCTAATTTTGCCCTTAAACATTTAATTTTTTTATTTTTTACTAAACCTAGCAATAACTTAAATTTTTTTTATTTTGAAAAAGCAACATCTAGAAGACGTACCTGCTTATTTCCTATAAGAAGACGGTCGGTTCACTCATTCTTCACACAGTGTTTTCATTTTGCAAGAGGCGCTTCCTACAACAATAGGAAGCATTTAAATTTTGCTTTGGAGTCTTCCAATCAAGCTTTGGTCAGCGACAAGAAGGAGGGTGTGGGCAGCAAGAAGGAGCACGTGGGCATTCATGTTGGATTTTCAAAGATTTGTTTCACTGTATGGTATTTTTTTCATCATTCATGTATTTGATCAGGGATTACCACTATTCCTTCGGGTCGAGGCATACAGGACTGCAGTGTACATTCAAAACAGGTGTCCACCTACAGCTTTGGGGAGGAAGACACCATAGGAGGTCTTCACAGGCACTAGGCTAGATGTGAGTCATATTTGCATATTCGGCAGTGTCTGCTATAGTAATGTTTATGCTGACAATAGGAAGAAGCTAGACCCTTCTAAGGAGAAGGGGTTATTTGTTGGTTATAGCGAGACTTCAAAGGCATACAGAGTTTACATTCCTGCTCGCAAGAGGATCATTGTGAGCAAGGATGTCCAATTCGATGAGGACAGGGCCTTGCGGAGATCTATGGACTTACCAACAGAGCACCAGCTAGCACAGGACACAGGGATTAAGTTGGAGGAGCCAAATGTACAGGTACAAGTACAGACACGGGGCACAAGTTCTGGTAGTCAAAGGGAGTCAAGTGAACAGGATCCTTCAGTCATTGACTTGGAGAATGAGTTGCAGCAGGAGACAAATATCTAGCCGCAACAAGTTGACACTAGGACAAAGCCTAAGTGATTTAGGTCCACAGTGTAGGATTCCAGGCAGGTAGATCCTCCACATAGATCTTTTAGACGAAGTGTACCACCAGAGAGGCTTAGTTACATGAAACTGATGACAGAGTTGATTAACTCTGAACCTTCCAACTCCAGGGAGGCTGCACAACATTATGTGTGGCAGGAGGCTATGGTTGAGGAGCATGACTCCATTATGAAAAACCAAGTATGGGAGGTTGTGCCAAGGCCACAAGGG
Source organism: Pseudotsuga menziesii (assembly GCA_001517045.1). Classification (NCBI taxonomy): domain Eukaryota; kingdom Viridiplantae; phylum Streptophyta; class Pinopsida; order Pinales; family Pinaceae; genus Pseudotsuga; species Pseudotsuga menziesii. The sequence continues at coordinate 265,296 of LPNX010555874.1, read as the reverse complement.
AAAAAAGTGGTGGCATCCAGATGGATCTACAAGGTGAAGCATGCAGCATACAAAAGCGTGGAGAAGTACAAGGCACGCTTCGTGGCTAAGAGGTTTTCATAGAAGGATGGTATTGACTATGAGGAGACCTTCGCCCCTATAGCTAGGTATTCTTCTATTCGGACCATTATCTCTTTAGCAGCAGAGATGGGTTGGCGAGTCCATCAGATAGACGTCAAGATTGTCTTCCTCAACAGAGTGATAGAGGAGGAGGTATATATTGAGCAGCCAGAGAGGTTTAATGTGGAGAACAAGGAGACGCGTGTATGTAGGGTGCATAGAGCTCTTTATGGGCTTAAGCAAGCACCTCGAGCATGGTGCTCGAGGATAGACAGCTATCTATGGGAGATGGAATTTCATCCGAGTGAGGCTGACCACAACCTGTACTTCTTGACAGGTGAGGTGCCTCTCATTCTGGTCTTATATGTGGATAATCTCTTTTTTACGGGAGATGAGAGGCTGATTGGAGACTGCAAGTCCAACCTTGCGATGGAGTTTGAGTGAAAGACCTTGGTCTGATGCATTACTTTCTAGGCTTGGAGGTTTGGCAGAGAGATGGATGCTTTTTCATTGGAAAGGGGAAGTATGCAGTAGAGATCTTGAAGAGATTTAGGATGGAAGACTGCAAGCCCATGGCCATACCTCTAGTTTCCAACTGGAGGAAGATTGATGTATCAAGGTCAAGCGAATCTGATCCTACCTTGTATCGTCAGTTGATCGGATCGCTTATGTATCTGGTCAACACTAGACCAAACATCAACTTTGCAGTCAACTCTTTGAGTCAGTTCATGGTGGACCCTTGAAGAGCGCATTGGACGGCTACGAAGCACATACTTCGTTACATCAAAGGTACAATGGAGTATGGATTTGTTTATGAGCACAGAGGGAGTGTGCAGTTAGCAGGTTTCACAGATGTTGATTGGGCAGGATGTGTAGAAGACAGGAAGAGTACTTCAGGTTGTTGTTTCAGCATTGGGTCACGGGTTGTCTCTTGGTTCAGCAGGAAGCAGAAGTCAATTGCATTGAGCTTGGAAGAGGCTGAGTACATGGCAGCCAGCATGGCTGCTTGTGAGGGTATGTGACTGAGGAAGTTACTTTCAGGGTTGTTCAAGTGTGAGCTAGAGGCTATAGTAGTTTACTGTGACAATCAGAGTGGCATCAGGCTATCTGAGAATCCAGTGTTCCATGACAGGAGCAAAAACATAAACATCAGGTACCACTTCTTGAGAGATTGTGTTCAGAGAGAAACCATTGGGTTGGTGTACATACAGACAGATGAGCAGGTGGCGGACATTTTCACCAAGAAACTTTGTAGACAGAGTTTTGTGAAGTTCAGGGATAAGTTGGGGTTGCTACCGAATTTGTTCCTCGTTGATAGGGAGAGTTAAACTAGCAGCTACAAGAAAGGTCTTCCTACATGCATGTGTCCTTGCATGCAGAAGACTTAAATTAGGAAACCAATTGTATTTAATTTACTTTTCCTAAGTTTACTTTGGAAAATAAATTAAAGTGACCTTAATTAACTTTAGTGAAACACTAGTTAAAGTGAAAGTGAAAGAGAAATTAGGGTTTTTGCTTTACCTAAAGTTATTAAAGAAAGGTCAATTGGTGGAGAGGACACAATTGCATTCCGACAGAGACGGAAGAAGAAGAGTGAGAGAGAGTTTTGGCAAAGAAGACGAAGGAGCACTAACTCAAGAAGGAAGTCTTAGATTGCAAAGGAGAGAAACAAGAGACTTTGACGAAGGTACACCATACAGCAGCAACAGCACCGTACAATAGCAAGCTACCTTGGGAACCGTGCCATCTCACAGGTTTTTCTCAGTGATTTTTGGGTGTTTCAATTTTGCCATCTAGGGCATAAATCAATTTTCTGATATTGTAAAGGCTCTATATTTTCTTAATAAAATATCCTCTCATACTGCTGCATCGATTTTCCCATCTTGTGTTTTGTCCAGAGGTTTCTACCCTAAAAGATTGTGTCGTTTCTATTGATGTGATTGATGTTGTAAATGGTTATCAATTTTATATTCCCCTGCATATTGTAAAGAAGTTCATGTGTGGTTATTTCAGTTAAATTTAAATATATTGTTTTAAGCCCTAGTTGTGCTTTAAAGGAAATTTTACAGTTAAAGCTTGTGCATTTACCAAAAATCCAGAGGAGAAGGCTTCATTCAAGAGAGAGCATGATAATGCTCAAAGGTTGAAGGAACAACAGAGCAAAGATTGGGATGGGTGGCACTAGCAAGCTGCCAACAACAACCTTTGTTACTAGCAATGAGCCAAGGATTGTTCATGAAGCAATGAAGACGAGGGCAGTCCAGCTAGAAGAAGAGATATCCAAGCCTATAGGTGCAGGTCAAGATAGCAGATTTTTGAAATTGCTCAACAATCAAGGGAGAGAAGAAGCTGAAACAAGAGTGGCAAGGGTCATATATGCTTGTGGCATCCCATTTAATGTGGTTCGGTCCCCCTATTGGAAGGATTTGGTGAGGAAAATCAACACAGCCCCTCAAGATTTCAAGGGGCCAAACTATGAAAAACTCAGAACAGTTTTGCTCAAGAAAGAGAGGCTACTGCTTGAGGATGTCCTAAAACCAATTCATAACTCATGGAGTAGCACAGGGGTTTCCATTATCTCAGATGGATGGACTGATAAAAGGCGAAGGCCATTGATCAATATCATTGCATCATCACCACAACGAGCAATGTTCTTAAAGGCAGAAGATTGTTCAGACGAGGTAAAAGATAGTAATTTCATTGCTGAGATTTTAATTTCTGCTATTGAACAAGTAGGGCCAGCAAATGTGGTGCAAGTTATCACAGATAATGCACTTGTATGCAAAGTTGTGGGCTTGATTGTTGAGAGTAGATACCATCATATCTTTTGGACTCCTTGCATCATCCATAATCTAAATTTGATTTTAGAGGAGATTGAGGCAAAAACTCCATCGATTAAGGAGATCACAAGGCAAGCTAGGGAGATCATAAAATTCATCACCAAGCAACACCAGTCTCGAGCAATATATCGAGAATACTCCAAATTGGAGTTGCTTATACTTGCTGAGACAAGATATGCCTCAAACTTCATCATGTTGCAATGCCTTGTTGAGGTCAAACCTGCATTAATGAATATGGTGGTTGGTGCCACTTGGGCTGAGTGGAGATAAGCAAATTCAGATAAGGAAAGCATGGTGTGGAGGGTGTTGATTGATGAGGATTGGTGGAGCAAGATAGATTTCTTGCTCAACTTCACCACACCTGCATTTGAGCTTCTTCGAGATGCAGACACAAACAGACCTTTATTGGGAGAGATTTATGATGGCATGGATACCATGGTTGAGAAAACCGTGGAAATTATTACACAAGGGACCCCCACTCTTCTTTTTGTTGATCTTGATTTTGCTAAGCATGTGAGATCCATCATGATTACGAGGTGGAATGGATTTAACACTCCATTGCACACTTTGGCACATGCTCTAAATCCAAGATTTTATGATGAAGATTTTATTGCTAAAAACAATGGGAAGAGGAGGGCCTTGCATAAGGACAAGGAGGTGGCCAATGGAGTGAAAAAATCCTTCCATATGTTGTTACTAGCTTCTCAACAAATAGATGTGAGGGAGGAATTTGTTTGTTTTGTTGCTGGATTAGAGGAGTTACATAAGTTGTTACTAGCTTCTCAACAAATAGATGTGAGGGAGGAATTTGTTTGTTTTGTTGCTGGATTAGAGGAGTTTTTAGATTTATCTTCTTTGGATGAGAGGAGGACCATGAATTTGATTAAACGATGGACTTGTCATGGGGCAAATGGTGTATATTTGCAAAGCCTTGTCTCTCATATTCTATCACAAGTGTCAAGCTCTTCATCTGCAGAAAGGAATTGGAGCACCTATGGTTTCATTCATTCTGTGAAGCGCAATAGGCTGGGATCCCAAAAGGGTGAAGATCTTGTATATGTGTATTCAAACCTTCTCCTTGTGTCTCATAGGGGTGCAGAATATGTAAATGGGCCTCATAAATATTTGGGATGTGGATGCAGAATGCCCAGACTTGGAGCTCTCTCTTGTTTCCCTTGATGTTGGTGATGATGCAACAGCCAGTGGAAGTGGAATTGCCTCTTCTTCCTATCCTTTATCTAGCTCTACTGAACAAGCATCGTGTTCTGTTTTCGATGATGAGAATGAGGATCAGTATGACGTATTAGGAATCTATGTATCTGCAGTTCTCTTTAGCTCATGTTTTATTTTAGTGTCAACACATATAGCCTCGTTTATAAAGGTTGATTTTGGATGTATAGCCTCATTTATAAAGGTTGATTTTGGATGTATAGCCAAAGGCTAATTATGAATTTTGTTGCTTGCATCAAGTAATCAATGATTATCAACATGGTTTTCTTTCTAAAATGTCATTTATGTGTGTCATTATTTTTTTCTTGCAAGAAAGTGTTTTTTTAATATGAATATAATATATATATATGGCGTTTCCCATGACGTTTCCATTTTTGGAGCGTCGTGTTTCCTAACGTACCCGTTTCGGAAACTTCCAGACGTTCCCTGTTTCGTGCAGCTTAGCTTTCTAGCGTTTATTATAATGGGTAGATCATTTGCAGTGGGCAAAGGACCAATAGGGAGAATTTCAATTATTTTGATTTTTAGGTTTGGAGTTTGTGCGTTAGATCTTAGAGATGGCATTGACCAGTCTCAAGTTCAAGGAAAGATTGGATGGTGCCTCAGATTTCCTAGCATGGAAATTCATGGTAACTATTCTACTAGAAGAGAATGACCTCTTGGATATCGTCAAGGACGTGGTAGCTTCATCGACGAATCTATAGCTTTTGGAAGATCACAAGAAAAAGAAATGAAAGCCAAGCAAATGATCATGGATGCAATCAAGGATCATTTGATCCCTCATGCATTCGAGAAGACTGCAAAGGACATGCTCAATCCCCGGTTATCCTTTACCAAAGAAAGAACATTAATCGAAAGATGTTTTTGCACAAAAAGCTTAGATCTAATGAGATAACCAAATCAGACATTGTCGCCAGTTATCTGATGAAGGTCACACAAACCCTTGATCAACTTGCTACAGTTAGGAAAAAGAATGAGGACAAGGAGTAGGTAAACAGGGCTAAATGTGTTACCACCACAGTGGGAGACATTTGCCCCAGGTACTTGTGCTCGAGAGAATCATACCAACTGGGAAAGACTACGGGATGACTGTATCCAGGAGGAGACACGGATTGAGTCAAAGGTCAACAGACAGAGAGGTGACAATGACCATGCCCTATTCGGTCAAGCGAAGAAGGGCAAAGGTAAAGGACCCAACAATGGTAACTTCAAGCGTGAGGAGTCGACCTTACAACCAAGGAATGACTTGAGTAAAATCAAGTGCTTCATATGTCATAAGAACAGCCATTATGCATCACAGTGTCTAGAGAAGAAGAAGAGTAAGGGGAAGCAGCAACACTAAGTAGTAGCCTCAGGTGAAACTCAAATGAACAAGTTTGCCACCAAATTCGAGAATGATTTCTCAATGGTATCTTGCCTCTTCTAGGACAATTCCAAAGAATGCATGGTATGGGATAGTGGAGCATCGAGGCGTATGACACCAACTCAAGAATTATTTTTGAGTCTAGAAGAGCATAAATCTGGAGTTCAGGTCGAGCTTGGTGATAATGCCAAGTATCCAATAGCATGAGTTGGTACCATTCCTTTCTAACTCTAGTCAAGTAACTCTTTAAACATTGACAATGTGTTGTGTTCCAAGACTTGGGAAGAATTTGCTTTCCATTTCGTTCATGGAAGATAAGGGCTTTGCAATAAAGTTCAAGAACATGCACGTCCTAATTAGACCAAAGGAGTCCAGCTTGTTGGACACATCGAGCACGCTGAGTGGGGGGGGGTGAACAATGTGTATAGATTTTGTTACTTTTTCAACGTTAACAATCATCAGCAGCTTATTCAATATTATCCAAAGTACTTTATTATCATTATTATAACTCATCATCACATATCATCATATCATCATCACATAGGAAGCATAGCAAAACACAGTACACAAGATTTTTACGTGGAAACCCAAGTCCTGGGAGAAAAACCACGGAAGCCTTTAAAATAATAGTTTTACAGCAATAACTGGAAGGAGGCAACAACCCCCTTGTTACAATGACTTCAATTCTCCAGCTACGACTGGAAGGAGGCTACAACCTGAAGGAAGCCTTAGCTCCCTAGATTTCCTTGCCCTGCCCTGCCACCCTGATATGAAGATAGAAACTGTTGAATCGCAACCGCGTTGATCCTGCGGACCTGTTAACCAACACTTGAACCACACTGCACAACAACTATCACTATGGACCACTACACATCATCTAATCGTTGCTCATCATCTGACAACTCCACCACACTTGTAGCGATAACCTATCCCAACTCTCTGTGCAAAACAATCTGTCTAATCAATTTGTGCAAAACAATCTATCCAATCACTTTGTTGCTCACATCATCCAACTCAGTCAATCTGGGTCTAACCAACTGTATACCAGACCCAGTCCACCTAAGTCAAACCAGCTACTCATACAACTCATCCAAACTAAGCTAAGGAAGTTGCTCAGGTGTTAGATTTTTATCATTCAAGCTAGCATTATCTTAGGATCTTTAACTGAGAGAATAACAAGCACAGCAATCAAACATAAGAGACAATGGACACAAAGATTTTCCTCGGGGAAACCATAAAGGAGAAAACCCCGCAACTTCCTCAAAGATGGAATCAGCACCAAAAGTAAAACCCCAAAATAGTAAGATGATCTCCCGACAACAATGGTCTCTCTCTCTCTTGTCCCAGCTACTTCTCTCTCAGTTATGCGCTACAACTGAGTGTGAGTGAATGTGTGATAAATAAATAGGCCTAATCTCTATTTATACTAATTCCCGACTTGACAATAACTCACTAGGGCCGACTTCTCTAGGAGAGTCTGATAACCCTAGGGCCCCACAACTACAGGGACTTCAACCCTTGATCAATAAGGAGGGTTACCCACAATGACTTTACATGACTTGTTTACATTATTGAATCTCTCGATAGGAACATCAGGGTATGACATGACTCAATTACATTACAGATACTTCCCAGAATAAACATCGGGGTACAATACATAAAATATACAAGTGAATACATTTCGAAGTTACAATTACATCAACACTCCCTCTTAACTAGGACGGTATTCTCTCGACACAATTTATCAGCACAAGTCTTCTTCTTTGTATAATCTGGATCATCGTCAAGTTATCTTCATCTTCAAGTCATCTTCATTTCTGAATCTGGATCATCACTGGATCTAGATCATCTCTGTATCTAAATCATCTCTGCTGGATCATCATCACAGGTGCTATCTCTCGATTCTTCTCGTCATAGGAAGTTCTACAGAGCCAGCCCTTTTTCATGCTGGCTGTAGGCCTAGCCTCCATGTAGGTCTTCTTCAGCGCTTATATCTAACCCTAAGTCAAAATGGCCCGCCCAGCACTTACATCTGACCATGCGAGGAACACATCCACCATACATGTCAAAAAGGCACACCCAGCACTCACATTTGACCATGAGAGGAACCAATCCAGTCATCTATGTCAAAAAGACCCAGCACTCACCTCTGACCACGAGAGGAACCAATCCAACATTCATGTCAGAAAGGCTCTGCACTTACATTCGACCATGCGAGGAACCAATCCAACATACATGTCGAAAGAGCTCTGCACTTACATTCGACCATGCGAGGAACCAATCCAACATACATGTCGAAAGGGCTCTGCACTTGCATCTGCCCATGCGAGGAACCAATCCAGCATACATGTCAGAAGGGCTCTGTACTTACATATGCCCATGCGAGGAACCAATCCAGCATACATGTCAGAAGGGCTCTGCACTTATATCCGATCATGTGAGAACACATCCCATAGTCACATCAGAATGGCTCTCAGCTCTAGGTTGAGTATTCCTAGTAACTGACCAGGTGCCTCCATTCTCCCTGAGAATGGCCTTCAGCACTTATATCTGATCATGTGGGAACACATCCCTCAATCACATCAGAATGGCCCTGCACTGATCATGTGGTAACACAACCCACAATCATATTAGAGCATCTCTACACTTACATCTGACCATGGAAGGAACCAATCCTCTCACCATGTCAGAATGGCTCACGGACTCATCACTTCCCTTTGGAGGGAACCTCGATCTGGAGAACACCAAGCTTCTCCCTAAAGTACTCAAACTTCACTCTAGCTAATGGCTTGGTCAACACATCAGCTATCTGTTCGTTCATCATAACATACTAGAGATTCATTGCTCATCTCTGCACCATATCCTTGATATAGTGATATTTGATCTCGATATGCTTCGACTTGTCATGGAACACCAGGTTCTCTGACAACTTCACACAACTCTGGTTGTCGCAAAATATATACAAGTAGCATCTAACTGGAGATCAAACAAATCAGACAGTAGCTTCCTCAGCCATACTGCCTCACAACTAGCTGTGACATACTCTGCTTGAGCTGTACTCAATGCCACGCAAGACTGCTTCCTGCTAAACCTAGAGATCACACCTGATCCCATACTGAAGCAACACCCTGAAGTGCTCTTTCTATCAATGGCACTGCCTGCCCAATCTGAATCAACATAACCCTCCAGGTTAATCTTTTGATTCGCCTTATACTTGATCCCGTAATCAACTGTACCCTTTAGGTACTGTTATCACATATATAGTAGCCGAGCTACCATATTCTATTTTTCAAATACAGTACATTTTTCAGCCAAATCTCTTACATATGAGACGCTGAGATAAGCAGTTTTGACGGATCATTATTGTATTTGTGGACTATTGTACTCTCCTGTGTCACGACCGAGTCTCAGGACACTCAGATTTGAGGACCGATGTAGCCATCTAGTCATTACAGAGCAATTATTGATGCCCAGTTTTATATCAGTACTTTCTCATTCGATAGATGATGTTTCAGATGGATTATATGCATGATTATGACTCAGCTTTTATTATATTGTATTATGGTTATCATTGCTCTTATACTCATCTTTGTGACATGTATTAACATGTAGTGTCTTGATCTGGTGGCCATAATTATATGGACTTGGATTGTATTTGTATTATATATTGATGTCGCTACTTAGACTTGGAAGTTCTTGATCTATACTCATTGGTTTTACCCTCCTTAGGGAGAATAGAGGTAGTCATTCCCAACATTGCTTTGGCTTGCTAGTGTTGGCTTCATTTTTCACGGTCTCCACCCATCCATTTCCTTCCAATTTTTAACCTGACTTACTACTTGACTTGTGGCATGGAGGATCTTTCCTCACTAGAACCTTTGTTGGACAAGCCTCCCTGTTTATTTTGTGTCTCGGCTCTGAGTTGGTGACAAAACTTGCCTTTGGTGAGTTGGATTGTGTGCCTAAATCATTCTGGTCAGTTGTCCCGATGTTTGGCGTTGTACAGAACTCCCCTTGGTCACTTGAAATGTTGTTGGCTAAAACTGAAAGCTCATGTACTACTTATATTGGAAATGTTTATATGCTCCCATGGAAAATGAAAATGCTAAAACCATGTTTCTTAACATATGTGAAAAAGGGCAAGAGCAATGAAATGCTAAAATACTCCTCGAAGGGTATAAGAAAAGGTAAAAAAAGGCAATGGTTAAATATATGCTATATCCAAATATTGTTGACTTTGTAAATTTGAAAATGTCTTGGATGAAAGCTGCAATTAGTTGTGCTTTTAAGCACTGGTGAAGTCCCCAAAATGACATATAGGCCAAAAACGCCATGGAAATAAATTGAGGATCCTAATGAAGATGGATCAAACTTGATGTAGACATGATGCCTAAGTTGAATAAGCACTCTCTGAACAACTCAACCATTTGAGGCACCGCCATTCCTTGTGTTGTTGTTTGTCCGACAGATGGTTATGGTGAGTATTTCCCTGCCATATCCAAAGTGTGATGATGTTAAGTAGGAAGTCATCATTTGCCTTAACCATGTCAATTTCAGCCTTCAGCCTTCACTAGCAAATTGACTACAACTATGAAGTGAGTATAGTCCTGAAAGTCTGGTCTGAGTAATAATAAATAAACCCTATATATGTATTTGGTTAATACGTAGCTAGTGAAATAATTGCTACTTGTTGTAATTGTTGTTTAAATGAGTTGTAGAGCATGTCTTAGCCTTATAGCACTTGCATCAGATGGATGATAGTCTGAGTTATATTATTGGTATCTGATCATTTACAAATGGTTATATTGTCTATTGGATATGGTTGATGATCAAGTAGAGACCTGAGAAGGGTATGAGTATACACCCGAGATGGATTTGGACTCTCTGAGTCTAATGAGACAGTTTATTTTCAGTTCTAGGCACTTGCAGAGATGATCAGGCTCATTTTACCTTTTTGATGCAGTTTTGCTTCACAGGATGATGTGTCTAAACAGGGAGATGTTTCATTTGGATCTCCTAGGGCGTTGTATGGGCATAGGGGTTGCAACCACTTGATTGTACCATAGTAACCCCATCCCTAAGAGCCTGGTGGGCTCAGTTTGACAACGCAGACACCCTAGGAGGTTGTTTTGGCAGGTTCACGTTTTCCGAGGCACATTAAAAAATGATTAAATAGCTATTAAAAAAATCGATTTGGGCTACCAAGGCAAGGAAATGACATGGGATGAGTCATGATGATGAGAGTGATGTCCTCCGCACCTTCTCCAGCAGTTGCAGCACCTGATTGGGCCTACATCTATTTTTTGGGCATTTTTATATTATTTTTTGGAGCTTTTGGAAGGCTCACGATTTCCTCAAAGAGGCACAAAGTCAAAGAATTAAAATATTCTATTATTTTATTGTGCCATGGGGCACCTAGAGGGAGTTAGTTAACACTACATGGACCCACCATGTGCTTCATTTATTTCTTGTTGAGTGGAGTACCCTCTTTATGGGTAATTTAGTCGACATTGGTACTTTATGGTTATATTGATCCATGTATTGTATGTTGAGCTCATCTCAACCATTGATTAGAATATTTTATCTTTTAATCTTAGCCACTCGTTTTAAAAGTGGTTAGGATTTTGGTTCTCTTATTTCTATTTAAAGGAGAGAGCTTCTCATTTGTAAAGTGTCTTTGGCTCTTGGATCTGAATAATAGAAAGATTTTTCCGTGGATATTTTTTGGATCTGCTTTGCATCTGATGTTCTCAAATGGTGATTGGATAGTCTTCTGCTTCCTAGCATTGTGGAAATTCATGTGAGATCTATATTTTTTCTGCTATCATTGTCTTGTCTACAGGAGGGCGTTATGGCTGGAGCGTTTTTGCAGGGGGGCCTCAACTAGTTCGGTTATCTTCGTCTTGGATCAAGGGGTTTTCATTAGTGTCATTGTGACCTATGATTACTTCTTTTTACTTTCTTATAACATTTGGTTTCTTTATCTTGTCTTAGTAAATCTGATATTGTTGACGTTTGATCATGCAGGGTAGGGGGCACATTGGTGGCTTGGGGCTTACATCCATCATAGAAATCACGTGGATCTTCCAGAATTGATCGAGATAGCAAGGATCATCGCTATTAAGGCATCTACAAGCATTTCCAGGTACGAACTAACAGAGAATTCTCTTCTCTTTAGCAAATCTCAATCCATTGTACTTGCTTTCCTTCCATTTTTCTGAAAATCCTTAAAATACTAAAAACCCCTAAAAAATACTAAATCCGGGAACCGTCCAATCTTTGGCCAAACCACTGCTGGGTTTCATAGATTGGGCCTCCCCCTCACTGAATCTACTGCAATGCTGGTCAAATTATTGCTGGTTTGACCTAGATCTGAAATATTGTTTGAAAACTGCATAGTGCCCCCACTGAAAATTTGACCTGCTAAGGCTTTGATGTTTTCTGATTTCTGACTTCATAGACTGATAGATTGGGTCTCACACATTCCAAATCACCCCCAACGTTGTCTAGATTCATGACAGTGTGACCTAGATCTGAATTTTAGATTGAAAACAACCCTAGCGCCATCACTAAAAACTGGACCTTTCCGGAGTTTACTGTTTCCGAAATCTGACAGGCTAGGCTGATAGATCAGGTCCTGAGCACTCCAGAACACCCCTAACGCTGAGCTAGATCTAGCCTGCTTGCCATAGATTTGAAGAAATCAGTTTTTCCATCCTCTCAGCCTCATTCATCAACTTTGACTTTTCCAGGATCTGACTTTTTCCTAAATTTCTCTGAACCGAGTGTGTGGATCAAACCCTCCTGATCCCATTTCTCCTTCAATGCAGAGTTGGTTGTCTACTGGTGGCCTCAGATCAACAGATCTATCTCATCCAACCCCAGCGTTAGCCTTCCTTGACTAAATTCCTGCCTTAACTGAGCCATCCGGACCAAAACACTTATCTGGGTCCACAGATCAGGGTCTACCCTAGGTGGGTTCACCTCAACGTTGGGTGTATACTGACTCCATTGCCCAATGCATGAAAGGCACTAATCTCCCATCCTTGGCGCTAGCCTTGAATTGACCTCTTCCCCTGAAATTGGTTGTTCCTTGATGACTCAAACAATCACACTTGTTCACCTTCTTCATTGAGTCGGTCAGCCAGGTACAAGATAGCCCCGACAATTTTCCTGCCCATCCTGCCTCGGTTACGCTTCCCAAGGCAGAGATCATCTTCTTTAGTTGCTAGTGCCAAAACCCTAGATCTAACCATTTCCCCAAAAGGTCATCCTATTACTGTTTTGGATCACCCAATATACTGCTGACGTCCTGATCCATCTACTGAATCCTACTGTAGATCTAGAGTTTCTAAACAACTTACACCTTACTTACCTCAAAGTTTATTTTGATCTGATCTGGTGTCTAGGTCTGATCTCTCCTATCGAGAGCAGATCTAGGTCTCCCCCATTGTTGTCTTGGACTCAAACAACATAAACCGAAGACTGCCTTGATTGGCGTGGCAACCATCTCTTTGGGAGTTAGGCAGTCTGGGTTCCACCTCCTTAGTTGCTTGTCCCTATACCATCCATCCGAATCCATCTTGCACAGGAAGCTACAAGGTTGGTGATAATAGGTACCTCAGAATATGCTTTGCAGCAATCAAGTGAACATGTCTAGGATCTATCAGGAACTAGCTCAATGTGTTCACAGCAAAGCAAATATTTGGTCTCGTATTCGTCACGTACATCAGGGACCCAATCATCTGACGATACATCGTAGCATCAACCAACTCTGATGAAGCATCACTTAGCAGCTTCAGGTTCAATGCCATAGGTGTGGTCATGGCCTTGCAGTCCATCATCCTGAATCTCTTCGGGATCTCTACTGCATACTTCCCTTGTCCAAGGGAGATTCCATCCGCATTTTGCCACACCTCCATGCCTAGAAAATAGTGCATCATACCCAAGTCCTTCATTTCGAACTCGACAGCAAGCTTCCTCTTTGTATCAGTAATCAACCCATCTCCACCTGTTACAAACAGGTCATCTACATATAGTAGGAGTATCATTGGGTTCCCTTCTTCAACCTTGTAGTAAAGGTTGGAATCTGCTTTACTTTTGGTAAAGCCCAAACTGGATAGAAAGCTATCAATTATGCTGTACCATGTCCGGGGTGCCTGTTTTAAACCATACAAGACTTTCTTCAATTTACACACATGAGACTCCCTATCATGTGTCTCAAAACCGAGTGGTTGCTCCACATACACTTCCTCTTCCACTACACCATTCAAGAAAGCAGTCTTGACATCCATCTGGTATATCTTCCATTTCATCACTGCAGCCAGAGCAAGTACTGATCTGATGGAAGTGTATCTGGCTACAGGTGCAAAAGTTTCTTCATAATCTATTCCTTCTTTCTGGGAGAAGCCACGAGCCACAAATCTTGCTTTGTATTTCTCTATGCTACCGTCTGCAGCATGCTTGATCTTGTAGATCCATTTGGAATTCACAACAGACTTCCCATCTGGTCTTGGGACAACATCCCAGACATCATTCTTCATGATCGATTGGTATTCCTCGATCATAGCATCCTTCCATTCTTTCTTCTCCGTTGCTTCTTCATAGTTGGAAGGTTCTTTATCAATGAAGTCACACAATAGTGCTACATAGCCAGAGCAGGACCTGGTTCTTTTTCTTTCTCTATGTGTTTCTTCTGGAGCCCCATATCTTTCTGCACCTTAGATAGCCTCTCGTACCCATGCAGGTTTCCTCTTGTGAGGATTCTTCTCTTGGGGTGGATCTACAGGTTCCTGGGGTTCTTCTATTTCTCGATCTTCATCTTGATTTACATTGTTCATAGTTGTATCTTGAATTCTGGGTACTTCTGTTTCTTCAAAGTCTTCAACTGGTCTCTTTATGGATTTGCTGTAGGCTGAATCTTCGTCGAATGTTACATCTCTGCTTATGTCAATCTTCTTGAATCCTGGGAAGTATATTCTGTAAGCTTTCGAGATTTCAGAGTATCCCACAAATAGACCCTTATTTCCTGAAGGATCTAACTTTGACCTCTTTTCTTTTGGAATGTGTATGTACACTGGCCAACCGAATGTTCTGAGATGGCTGACTTCTAGTTTCTTGCCGGAGAGGACTTCTTAAGGTCTCTTGTTCTCGAGTACTTTATGGAGAGTACAGTTCTGTACATACACAGCTGTTTTAGCAGCTTCTGCCCATAGATGCATAGGAAGATCTTGATCATGAAGCATTGCCCTTGCAACTTCCATAATCGTTCTATTCTTTCTTTCTGCAACCCCATTCTGCTGTGGATTATATAGAATGGTTAACTCCTTCTTAATCCCTGAATCTCTGCATAATTCTTTGAATTCATTTGATGTGAATTCGCCGCCATTGTCTTATCAAAAGGTCTTGATTTTCTTTTCTGTATGATTCTCAATCAAAGCTTTGAACTCTTTGAACTTGTTGAATACTTCATGCTTGTTTTTCATGAAGTATATCCATGTCTTCTTAGAAAAATCATCAATGAAAGAAACATAGTATGCATACTTGCTTAATGAGCTGGTTGACATCGAAGTGAATGATTTCCAAGATTCATTTTGCTTTGCTTTCGCTACTTGGAAATGTCTTCTTTGTGTTCTTTCCTGTCGCACATCCTTTGCAAACTCCTTCATGTTTTGTCTGCATTTCTGGAAGTCCTTCAACAGCGTTGCTTGCAAGTGGTAGTGCTCTGTAGTGTACATTTGCAAGCTTTCTATGCCAAAGTTCATTTGGCTCTACTGAGTCATGAACCAAAGCTTGTTCTAGTTGGCCCTTCAATTTGTATAATCCTCCCTCTTGTTCTCCAATTACTATTGCATCGTCAATAGTCTTTCCTTTTGGCCACATGAGGACTTGGCCATCTACAAATGCAACCCTCACGCCTTTTGCATCCAATGCCGATATGGAGAGAAGATTCTTCTTTAGTCCTGGTACAGACAAGACATCCTTCATTTTCATAGACTTTCCAGAGTCTAGCTTGTAGGAGGATTCACCACTACCTTTTATGGGATATTGGTAGTCATCCCCAAGTTTCACCTTATGGGGTGAATTATGTTCGGATAGTTTCTCAAAAGATTCCTTGAATCCTGTCATGTGCTTGGAAGCCCCACTGTCAATAAGCCAATCTTTGCTTCCATGTGTGACAGTTCCCGTGAGAGCAGAGATCAGAACATAATCTTCATCACTCGAAGAGTCTTCACTTTCTTGTTTGACTCTTTTTCTGGGAGGATCATCATCCTCAGTAGTGTGAGCATGATGTCTTCTTTTGGAGTTCTTCTTCTTCCTAGAACCACTCTTATTCATGGGACAATTTCTAGCAAAGTGTTCTCTTTCATCACATGTATAGCATCTGAGTTTGGATAGATCCTTGTTTGTTCTTACAGAATTATGTTTCTGGTGAGAATGCTTACCTTGGTGATGATGATTGTCCCTTTTGCTTTTCTTGGAGTGTATTGTGAGAGCTTGATCTTCATTTCCCATCTTTTCTTCTCGAGCTACTATTCGAGCTTCTTCTTGTGAGCATTCTTCCCACAGCCTGTTGAACTTGATTAGCTTCTTTCTAGCACAGATTCCTTGGATGAAAGAATCCCATGACCTAGGGAGAGCATTCAAGGTGGTCATCACAATCTCTACATTCTCCACTTCTTCATCCACTGCTTCAAGTTGTTCTTTGATCTGGGAGACCCTTGTAAAGTATGACTGTATGGTCTCCTCATTCGAGATCTTTATATTCTTCAACTGGTTCCTCAAAGTCATCTTCCGGTTTATGTTCTTCCCTTCAAACAGTTTGGTCAAGGCATCAAACATAGCTTTAGGTGTCTTTAGGGAGGACACCTGTGGTATGAGGTGATCCTTGATTGAATCAGCAATAATCCTCTTAGCCATGACCAATTTCTTCTTGTGTAAGGCCTTAGCCTCATCTCCCTCTGGAACTGAAACCTCTTTCATGATGTAAGAGTCCAACTCATTTTCTTCTAGGACCAGGGAGATCCTATACTTCCAAGCTCGGAAGTTATTAGCTCCCTCAAGCTTTTCATCAAGCTTGGTATGATGAGACATCTTAACAGAGAACCTCAAATGGAAATACAAAAGATTTAGATCTTACCAGGTCAAGATGTCGAAACTGGATCTGGAGCTAAATTTCTGCAGTGTTGATTCAGGAGCAGATTAGGGTTTGACTTTCCCAGAGTTCTACCCAACCAAGAACTTTGATCTTGATCTCTAAACTTCGATTTTGAGGAGAAGATCAATTCAGGCTTGGGCTCACTCAAAAATTCCACTTCTGTGGAAAGCCCTAATTTCCAGCAATAGTGTCGGATCAAAAACTGAAAATGCTCAGAATCAGATTCTGCTTCAACAGAAAGATGCGCCATAGAGAGGAGAGTCAGCCCAACCTTCTTTTGCTGAAAATCTGTGGAGAGAGATCCAAAAAGTAGGAAGCCCTAGTTTCCGCAGCTGCACAGTGTCTTCTTCTCAGGTTAGCTCTAATACCATGTTAGATTTTTATCATTCAAGCTAGCATTATCTTAGGAACTTTAACTGAGAGAATAACAAGCACAGCAATCAAACATAAGAGACAATGGACACAGATTTTCCTCGGGGAAACCATAAAGGAGAAAACCCCGCAACTTCCTCAGAGATAGAATCAGCACCAAAAGTAAAACCCCAAAACAGTAAGATGATCTCTCGACAACAGTAGTCTCTCTCTCTCTTGTCCCAGCTACTTCTTCTCTCTCAGTTATGCGCTACAACTGAGTGTGAGTGAATGTGTGATAAATAGAGAGGTTCACTCTCTATTTATACTAATTCTCGACTTGACAATAACTCACTAGGGCCGACTTCTCTAAGAGAGTCTAATGGTTAGGGCCCCTCAACTGCGGGGACTTTAACCCTTGATCAATAAGGAGGGTTACCCACAATGACTTTACATGACTTGTTTACATTATTGAATCTCCCGATAAGAACATTGGGGTATGACATGACTCAATTACATTGCAGATACTTCCCGGAATAAACATCGGGGTACAATACATAAAATATACAAGTGAATACATTCCAAAGTTACAATTACATCAACATTAGGTATCCTATTGAACCAATGTACTAGCTGCTCATTATCATTGTTTATCATTTCATCATTGCCATCCATGGTTTCTATATATCATTGCATACATCACTGAGCATATATAATCCTGTGTACACAACTGAGCATATAACACTGTGTATCATCACACATTACTGGGAATAATTATATCACTAAGTGTCATATATTAATGTTCATGTACATCATAGCATATCACATCACTGTGTAAACTTCTCTAGCACATCATTGTGTACCTCTGAGCATATATGTCATCACTGGGCATTGCTAAACATTTTACTGTGTAAACAATCTCACTCTGTACTATGTAATCATCATACCACTGTATGCTAACTAGTTACTGTGTAATCATCTCACTGTATGCTAACAAGTCACTGTGTAATCACTGTATGTTAACAAGTCATCATCTCACTGTATGCTAACAAGTCACTGTGTAATCACTGTATGCTAACAAGTCATCATCTCACTGTATGCTAACAAGTCACTGTGTAATCATTGTATGCTAACAAGTCATCATCGCACTGTATGGGCTGTGGGCATACATACATACTGTATAATGGCTGAGTGTATCATTGTTTGGGCATACATACATACTGTGTAATGGCTGAGTATATCACTGTGTGGGCATACATATATACCACATAATGGCTGAGTGTATTATCATACATACCTCAAGATTGAATCACATCCTCAGAACTTGTCAACTGCTGCTACCAAAACAGACCTACAAGAGGTCAAGTTTGTTGCTACCTTTGTCACTGCTGCTACCCAAAAACAGACCTAAGGAGGTCGAGTTTTCTGCTATCTTTTGCCACTGCTGCTACCCATAAAAATAAACCTAAAGAGATCGAGTTTGCTGCTACCGATAAAAACAGACCTAAAGAGGTCGAGTTTGCTGCTATTGTCGTCTACTGCTACCCTAGAATCAGCGCTAAAAAGAAGATATAGTTCACCCTTACTGCTGCTACGAATTTTGCCTCAGAGACAGCCGAAAATCAGAGCTAAAAGGATTACATTTTCGTATGTATTAACAAGGAAAGACATGTGTACATATATATACACTTTAACATGGAGGGTATGGCAATATTTATTGGGCCAACCTAACAATTTCATAATAAAATTAATTTGACTTTTTAATGGAGCCGACCTGTCATATAAAAGCATTTTAGTTTTTGAATTAATCATTAATCTTCAAAAAATGAAATCTCTTCAACCATGAGGAGTTAGGAGACGCTCCACATATCAACGGAAAGGGCTTGACAAGGACCATCTCTCTATGATGGGCTGATTTGCAATTGCTTGGTCCAATATTCTTAAATTCTTCAATTTGTACAGGACATCAAAACTCCACACATAAAGGTGCCAAAAATCATGTTACCTTATGCGTAAGTTACAAAGCCAAAGGCTTCCATGGACCTCATCAAAGGCATGAGGGCTTCAATGGTCTTCACATCCACAAACTTCACATCAACAAGGAGGAGGCCACCATCATATCAAGGGAAACAAGGACCCCAACACCACCAATCAAGTGGGAACAAGGACTTTTTCAAGAATATCATCATCATATTCAAGGTCTCCATACCATTGAAAACATATCCAATGGTTCCACTATATATCTTCATCACCATAAGAGTACCAACACCCCGAAAGAGGGTTACAAAGACCTCATCACTAACATGCAACACTTTATGGGCTTCATATCCATGATCACAAGGCTACAACATGCCAATGACCATATAGCGTCCAAGGGCCATCAAGCCACCATAAGTGTGGGTTCCAAGACCTCATCAAGAGCTAGATGACAAGCAATAAGCAGACCACCAATACGAACAAGTAGACAACAACAAGACCAGTAATAAAAGGGCTATCAATGGTCAAGGAGAACAACAATAGACTCAAAGGGGACCAAGGACCAACTTTGGGGCACACAACTAGCACAAGGGACTACAAGGGATTTTGACAAGGTCTCAAGAGCTCCAAGGACTTCTTTAGAGGTTTAGTAGCAGTGTAAGGGATTTATCATCCATTTCAACAAGTAATCATGTTAGATGACCACATAATGGGTCATTTCTTCTGGACAAGGGCTTCAACAAGCTAAGACATCAAGTAAGAGCAAGGGTCAACTACATTAGGGTTTCAAAGACCAAACAACCATATGACCATAATAGATACAAGGAGACACAAAGACTATAGAGGGGACCAAGATACAGCTTAGGGGCACTCAACAAAGCCAATGGGTAAGCAAGGCTTTTGCCATTGTCCCAAGGCCTCCATGGGATTCAATCTTGGGCTTCGACAAAGTGAAAAGGGCTCCTCTGACACAGACAACCACAAACTAAACACTAACCCTCAGGGACTCCATGGCATCAATGACAAGAAACCGATGGCATCAATGACAACATAATCAACACAGCCCAGGATCAACTCAAGTGATTGAGTTTAGAGAAGGCAGCTTATACAGGTTACAGTGTGCACTTGTTCAAGCCCTAGTTCGTGGCACAAAGAACTTGTGCAAGTTATGGCACAAGAGGATAGGGCACCTGCATCACCAGGGGTTGCCTATTATGAGGCACATTATCTCAAGTTTTTCATAGTTCGGCATTGAGCAGCAAGGTGTGTGCAGAGGTGTGCACTTAACAAGCATGCCAAGGCTGCTTTCCCAAGCAATCAACACAGATCTAAGGAGATCCTAGATCTAGTGCATTCGGATGTGTGTGGACCGATGTTAGTAGCATCAATCACAGGAAGCATGTACTATGTTTCCTTCATTAATGAATTCTCTCACAAAACATGTATCTACTTCTTGAAGACCAAGGATGAAATCTTCAACAGATTTCAAGAATTCAAGGCTGTTATGGAGAACTAGACAAGGAAGAAGATCAAGGTTTTAAGATCGGACAATGGGGGTGAGAATACCTCCAATGATTTCGAGGATTTTGTAGGGATGTAGGAATCATGAGGGAGTACATTGTTCCTTACAACCCACAACAAAAACGAGGTTTCAGAGTTAAAGAATCGATCCATCATAGTGGCTGCTAAGGCCATGATACATGACCAAGATTTGCCAATGTTTCTATGGGCATTAGCATGCAATGCAGCGGTATACATCCAAAAAAGGTGTCCTCACAGAATTTTGGGAGACAACACAACAAAGGAGGCATTCACTAGTGTGAATCCTAAGATGAGTCATTTTTGCATCTTTGGTTGTCTAGTTTACATCCATATACAAGTGGAAAAGATGACCAAGTTGGACCCTTCCAACAAGAAGGGTTTATTTATTGTCTATTGTGAGAATTCAAAGGCTTACAAGATCTATATTCCAAGAGAGAGGAAGACAATTGTAAGCAGGCATGTAAAGTTCAAAGACTTTTGCATCCAAGATGTCTCATGAGCCAATACCAATGAAAAACGATGAGGAACAAGAAGCTTCAAAGGTTGAGCCAAGGTCACCAACGACTTTCAATTCGAGGCAGCAGCCTTCAAATGCCAAGGAGGAGCAACCAGATCCTACCAGTTCTGTTAAGAAACCTCGATGGTTCATTCAAACACTAAGGGATACTCAAGACGAAGCTGAGCCTCCTAGGAGGACATTCAAGGAGAGCAGGCCTTCGAATAAGTTTCCAGACTATATGTCATTAATCAGCAGCATCATAGGTTCGAAGCCTTCCAATTTTTAGGAGGCAGCCGACCAGCAGGTTTGGATGGACACCATGGTGGAGGAGTAAACCATCACGAAAAATGATGTTTGGTACATTGTGCCTAGACCAGAGAGGAAGTCAATGGTGACTTCTAGATGGCTCTTCAAGATCAAGCATGCACTTGACTTGGACAACTTCACGTATGTTTGACACGACCTATGCAGAAGTTCATGTCCGAGCTACAAAACATCAACACTCTCTATAAGTGAGAAAGGAATTTTGCACCAATCCAAGTTTGTTTTTGAATGGTTCAAGGTTCCTTTTTGTTAAGGCCTTGGTCAAAATATCATAAGCCTGCTAATCTATGGGTACATATTAGAGCTTCACTACTCCCTTCCGAATCATGTCTCGAATGAAGTGATAACTAATTTCAATGTGCTTGAGATCTTTCGTGAAAAATGGATTCTCAAAGAGTTTGATACAACTCTAATTATCACAGCAAATCACTGTGGGATCCAACTCTTAATCAAGCAAGCCTGCTACCAACTTGCGAAGCAAGATGGATTCACAACTACTTGTACATGTTGAATTTTAGCAATTGCATATATCCTTTAATTTTGCAGACTGTAAGATAGATAACAATAAGACAAGTACAATAGATAAACAAATATCAACACAATGAACAAAAGATATTTTTCACGAGGAAACCTTTAAAGGACAAAAACCCCAAAAGCATTAGCAATTCAATCCCTTGAATGAGATGACTGAGTTTCCAAAAGAATGAATGTTCTTCAAGATTTATCAAACCCTAGGTGGTTTGGACAACTATCTCAAACCCTAGTAGGTTTGTTACATGGAGAGAGAAAACCATTTTTTGTCAAGAAGAGAACTTTCAATTTACAGAACAAATGCAGACTCTGTCTGCTGCCCA
This sequence comes from Pseudotsuga menziesii, assembly GCA_001517045.1. Classification (NCBI taxonomy): domain Eukaryota; kingdom Viridiplantae; phylum Streptophyta; class Pinopsida; order Pinales; family Pinaceae; genus Pseudotsuga; species Pseudotsuga menziesii. The sequence goes on along the minus strand of LPNX010555874.1, from coordinate 243,059 downwards.
AGTACTTGCACAGCTGCTAGTCTGCCCAAAACTGCCCAAGACTGCCAGTGGTCAATTTGGCTGTCCAAGATCAAGTCTGAACCTGCCCGTGAGTGCTTTAGGGCTGCCTAAGTCTTCTGCGGGCTGCCCGAATATCTGCAGAAGCTGCCCGAACTTTATGTTGCTTCCTGGGGTCAAAATTAGAGCTGCCCGAATCTACAGCAAATTGTCCAGAACCTACTAAAGCTGCCCGGAGAACAATACAGGCCTGCCCGAAGTTCTGCAGAAGCTGCCCGATCTTTATGATAATGCCCGGGGTCAAAATTAGAGTTGCCCGAATCTACAGCAGGCTGCCCAGAAGTGCTGAGAAATTTCAACACTTGTAATGAAGAGTATCACTGTGTGTCTGTGAATTCACTGGGGTGGATGAAATTATGTTTTGTAAATCATGTGCTTTTGATTGTAGCCCAGTTAGTTGAATTGACCAGTTACATGGCATTTTGTGCATGAAACCTTGAGTGGAATTCCGACACTTGCAGTAAAGAGTATCATTGTGTGTCTGTGAAGGAACTCTGTAGGTTGAATGTGAAATTGGCATGAAATTGACTTGAACCTTTTGTTTATTGTTGCCTGGTTATAATCACTTAAATTGTCCAATTACCCATGTTTTATCCCTGTGAGTAAGCTGAGGGGGTTGGTGAGATGCCTGTGGTTAATGTTTGGATCTCGGCTCGGGGGTTGACTTGGCAGCTGAAATAATACAGGCTGGACGAGTCCTATGGTTGTGTGGAGCGTGACACACAGTTGGTTGCCTGTTTCAAGTGAAAATCTTCAAATAAATATTTAGTAGAATTTTATTTCTCTGAAAAATTCTCTTGTTAACAGATAGTTAGGAGAAAATTCATAGTGAAATTTTATGGTTTAAAAATGTATATCCGTGAATATGTTAATTTTCTATAAAAGCATTTTGGAAATTATGTTTATGGCATTTCTGTGCATAAAAATATAAATTTTGAGTAAATAAGGTTCTGTTGCAGCTGCAACCGTTCTCCCCAAATTTCTTAAATTTTGGGCCCCTCCTCATGATTTAGCGTTGTTTTTAATCGTTGGATCCTTTGAACCTTTTGGTCGTGCTTTAGTGTTGGATGATTTTAAAAGATTGACTCTCGGCCTGTTTTCAGAGATTGTGTGTTTGAAGTTGTTTGGGTCGCCGATTGTGAGTTTGGTTTTGCTGATGGTTTTTTGAAAGGCCGTTGTTTCGGAGGTGAAATGTATTTTGACCATTGTTGAATTTTAAATCTCTCCGAACACTTAATTTTTCTATTGATCGGGCATCATTTTTTGTTTAATCGGAAGCCGTAGCCGTTTCCTCTTCCGCCGTTGCGGCTCCCAAAGCGGCTTAACACCCGAAGTATAAAGCCTTCCGACTTCCGACTAAAGCACTTCGCCCTCCGATATGCATCGCGTGGCTATAACCTTTCTTCTTCCGCCGTTGCGGCTCCCAAATCGGCTAAGCACCCGAAGTCCAAAACGCTCCGCCAGCCGATGCATCAGTCTTTTAGTCGCTTGCCCGTAATTTTTTCTTCTTTCGCCGTTGCGGCTCCCAAGGTAGTCAAGCCTCCAAAGTGTAAAGCCTTCCGACTTCCGATTGAGAGTGTTCCCGCCCGCGGGTCGTGTATCCTTAACCTCTCCTTTTCTGCCGTTGCGGCTAGGAAAGCCTTTTCGCGTCCGATGTCGATATCCTTCCGGCTTCCGATTCAGAACTTTCCCGCTCGAGGCTTAGTCAAACTCTTCCGTTTATTAAAATTCTCAGATCAAGGGATGCACCTAGCCGTTTTCTTGTGGATTAGCCCTTTCAGGTGGTTTAAGTTAACGTTTAAAATGCCATTTCAACGAATGATGCACGTCGTTTGATTGCAGGTGGTTTCCGGAGCTTGGTCAAATCACTACGACACGCAGGCATAGCTGGGCAGGTTTTGGAAGAAGTCGAACCGTGGCCGTCCGGATCACTAGCAGGACAAACGAAGGAAAAGACAAATTGACTGGCGACAAAGGCACAGGCCAAAAAGATCTATCAGTTACTAATCAGATCATGAATGCATACAAAAAATAAAATGGGAAGATGAAACGTTTTAAGGGATGGAAAAAGTCATACGTTGGGGGAACCCAAGCGATCTACTGTTTTGTTTAAATATTTGAAAGTTAATAGCTAGAGGGGTTTTTTTCCCTGAAAAAATTTGTAACTTAATGCTTGTAAGAGGAACTATTTCATTTTACAATCAGAAACTGCAACTTTTGCCTGTTGGAGAAAGCGTAATGTGGAATATGTCAATGTGATTAATGAGCAATGTTGAATGTGAACTATTTCGTTTTCAACTGTGTCTCATTAACTGTAAGAGCGTTCTAATTTCTGGAACCTATGTTCTTGTCTGAATGTTCTTCAGTACTTTTATGATGTCTTTTCCACTATGAGTAATGGTAGTTTTAACTGTTGATGAACTATCTTATCATATATACTTTTATTCATGTTTATATGTTTGGTTATAAGAACAGCTATCTGTGATTTGCCATAACACATGAACAGGGGTGCATTACTCATGAATGAATACCCAACTCTCTAGAGATAGTTTAGTTAGTATTTGTTTTCTTGCATGATTTGGATACTTGTGAGTACTAAAACGAGAGGTAAGAACCTGCGCATCACATTGTGACTACTCTTTGCATCTTTATCACCCTGCATTTAGTTAGGCACGTGCATCTCATACATTAAGTCAAAAAATATACACGGTGGACCGGGCCACAACCAGTAAAACCTTTTGTTTTTTGTTACTTTGACCTACGGTAGCCGGACCGCAAACCGGACGGATTCCCTACACCAAACAGTCACGGGCTAGTTGGGAACGTTGACTGGGGAGAATCCCTTACTGTTGTTGCCTACGAATTTCCAGGCCTCAACAGGTTCTAAGAGTTAATAATTCTGGGTAAGCATAAATTCTCCCTAGGTAGTTCCCTTTGCCCAGTTGTCGTAAATTCGCTTCAAGTTGTTTTCAATCACCCATATGTTATAAATTTGCCTGTGCATTATCTAGTTGTTATAAATTTCTCATATGCATGTAACTAATCCCTAAATTGTAGAGCTAAAAGCTGAATTCTATGAATACCAATTCTTTATTGAAAGTAAAGACCAGAAGATTTATTCTCAGTGTGAAATAGTTTAATTAGTTTTTAAATAAAGGAGGTGCGGTAGTTAGTCCATTTCTAGGTAATGAGTAAATCGCTTCTTCATCTAATGGTTTACTGTGCATGGCTCAATTCATTAAGGAAAATGAATTAATAAGTAATTATTTACGACGCCAAATTTGAACCATGTTTGAACTATTGTTGTTTATTAGATACATAAAAAAATAATTATCAATTGCTAAGGTTGATTTTGCTTGTATTAATTACAACTAACTTGTGTTAAGGTTTGACTACTAAAGCCTTGCATTGAGTGGTATTTTGGTATATCAAAAACCACAGGCTGAATTTATTTACTCCAAAGAAGTTTAAACGATTAAGTCTAAGTTTAAATTCAACCTAATTTTATTATTTCCAACACAAAATGGTATTATTGAATTGAAAACCATGGACTGAATCAAACATAATACCATGGGTGGGATTTGTAAGATTTTAGTCAGCATTTCCATGCATTAACAAGATTAGTACTTATTTTCATAAATTCTTTATGAGAACCATAGAGCACAGTATCTAAGGCATAATTCTTATTGCGCAATTAATGTTTTATGCACAGTTTTAACTGCACCTAACTTTCTGTGCAGTAAGTTTAAGTGAATAATTTGGGTTAATGATAGAGTGAAAAATTATAAGAATTTACTTTTACATTCCATATTCTGGAAATATCGATAGATGATAACTTGCCTAAGTTATGCCTCTAATCTTTTTGTGCAATTATTATGTTGGAACATTAACCCTATTGCACAAATAGGTTGGAGTTTTTGCACAACTAATATATATTGGAATATTACTTTCTATGTTGGTAATTGTTTATTGCACAATTAATAAGATAGAATATTAACCATTTTGTGCAATTATCATATTGGAATATTATTTTCCATGTTTTTGGATAGATTGATAATTGTTAGTATGCTTAATTTATGCATGTAACGGTATTGAGCAGATTTTACTACGCAATTCTTAGTGGGCATTTCTAAGATAATGTTTACTGTACAGTTTTTACAGTTTATACTGCACAGTTTCAATTAAATGATTACTACGCAGTTCTCGGGAATAATATTTTAAGGATAAGTTTGGAAATGTTTATTTCCAAGCCTTAGTTTATTTAAGACCAATATAATGTATATTAATATATTAATAGAGAGACTATTGTGTGTATTAAAAATGGTGTACAATAATATGTAATAAATATAAAACATAGAAATACTTATATTTGTGCAATCATGCATAAAACAATTGTGCTTGTCAGTGTGTACATACGGATTTCACCCAATATATGAAGCTTCCGCTAAATTCATATTTTCTTTGTATGCATTGGTTATGCATTATTGTGCATTTGTTAGAAGAATGCATAAAAGTGTTATGCATGTAACGTTAAAAAACCAGTGTTTTAAGTCTAATATGACACTGGGTGTGTTACAAAGTTCGCTAGAGAAGGAAGAAAAGCTGCTAGTGGAGTTATCTTATTATTGGGTTTTCTTTGTTGGATACATTTACCCACCATGCACACTTAATTTGGTCAATTTGGCCTTGTTAAACCACTATCCTAAGTTTTATTGACTTAATTGACATCAGAGGAGCACTGTATGACATCAACATGAGCACACCCACGCCTACCTTCAGTGAAGGAGGCCAACTAAGCCTTCTCCTTCATTTGGGGAGGCCAACTAGAGCACTCTAGGAGTTATCTGAGTGTCATAAATGCACCTAATTGATAATTGATGGTTACAATTAGTTAAGTTAAGTGGTGAAGACGCCTCCATTCATTATTTATTTATTTTTAATGATTATTTATGAACTGGAGCTAACACAGGCACCTACAATCACTTCTGATGACCAGTTTGACATCAGTTAACCTCATCGAGGTTCATTGGAGTTATTGATGCGCTACCACTTATTGGTTGGCATGCAGTGACATGTGTCTGAGCTACTTTCAGTTAGACTCAATCATTCATTGCACTCTGACTTCAGTTAGGACTCAGTTGAGTCAATCGACACTTGATCAGTTGGTTAACTAGTGTGTTTACTATGGCTTACAGTCAGTTAAGCTACACCCATTCATTCAATTCGAATGACCTCCTTGGGAATTCAAATTGTCTTGGCATCCATGCATCTTGCATGATAATTGTATTGTATTATTCATTATTCATTTGATTATACAGAGCTGCTACTCCCATTGCAGCACCATTTTGCCAATTTTATGCATATTTGTTTGTATTCTTTGTGAGACTGTGTTTTCAGTTCCTAGACCACTGTGACAAATTAATATTGTATCAAAGCTCATGGTGGGACGAAACTCAGATCTGTTAACAGATCTTGCATGAAAAATTGAGCAAAAGCTCAAAATTCTAGCACTGCACCAGAAGCCAAGGCTTACCACTTAATACCCCAAGTAAAGGAATTGTTGATCAAGCTTGCTTGATCAACTATGCTGAGTGTGATGAAAGCCTAAAATGTGCAGGCTTTCCGACCTTACGGTGCCCCTTTTGTTATGATTTGCAGGTTTTAACAGGTGAAAAGCATTCGCTCCAGTAATTTCAGATGGCTTCTTCCATAGAACTCTTGATTTCGTTCAATTTCCATTCATGGAAAGGAGACATGGAGATCCAGCTACGTGCCAGAGGACTCTATAGGGTCACTATGGACACTGAAGAAGAGCCTGCTTCTGTGACAGACAAAGCTAGATTCTTGAACAAGAAAGATGAAGCATTCGGATTTTTTTGCCTCTCTGTTTCCCGGGATCTTCTTTTCCATCTCTCGGGATTGAAGACTCCAAAAGGAAATTTGGAACAAATTGGAAACCCTGTATGTAAAACAGGATGATTCGAGAGTATACCAGCTTGAAAACGAGTTGATGTCTCTACAGCCTTCCAATTTCGAGACCTTAAATGATTTTTTCACAAAGTTCAAGCACATTGTCTTACTGTTGAAGCCATGTAAGGTGGAGAAGGAGGATGATCAGCTCATCCTCGCCATACTCTCCAAACTTGGAGCTGATTATTCGATGTTTGTTTCTACATTCCGTGCGGGAAAGCTCACAACCCCTGGATGGAAGATGCCTTCACTCAATGCCTTCATTGAGTCCCTAACAAGTGAACATGATAAGCTTGTCTAGATGGGGATCATCAGATCCTCCCGTGATCAAGCCCTCTATGTCTCGGGGCCCAAAGATCTTAAGGGTAAAGGAAAGCAGCAGAAGAACCCAAAAACCAAATTCGAAGCTCCTAAGCCTAAAGTTGAAAACCAGTAGCATGAAGATCATTTCGGCTCGAAGAAGAACAAAGGAAAAGGGCATCATGGAAAGGAAAAAGTCAAGTGTTCATACTACGGGAAGGGCTTCCACCCTAAACATGCTTGCATGAAAAAGAAACTTGATGAAGCTACTTCTCTTCTTAAGAAAAATCACATCAATCTTCCAAAAATATTTCGGATGAGAGATCAACAAGATCAGGAACCACAACATGAAAGAGGTCATGCCCTCATGGCAAGCACTTCAAAGTCCAAAGCACTCTTGATAGATTCTGGAGCTTCAAACCACATGATGGCTGAAAGAGACTCCTTCTCATCTTTGGAGACCAGCAAATCCATTCCTATCCACATGGTAGATGACTCCACAATCATATCCAAAGGACAAGGTACTGTAGATCTTGAGCATGGTTATTTTTCCAATGACACATACGGGAGTGCCCAAGAGAGTCTCCTTTAGCCCGAATGATGTAGAGATCACAGAACTTGCATCCAAAAAACTTGTAGCAAAAGGCCTTTCAAACTATCATGCAAAAGCCTACGAGTTCTCCCATTTTGTGGCGGATGCAAAGCCCACCGCGTTGCTGACTCATGGAAATGAAGTTAGTAGACTGTGACATGAGAGGTTCGGCCATCTGAACTTCAAATACTTGCAGCAATTACAGAAGAAATCTATGGTTGAAGGCCTCTCGATCATCAAAGCTACCACTAGAATTTGCAAGGGCTGTGTTGTTGGAAAGCACCCTGAGCATAAGTTCGATCGCGGGAAGGCAAGCCGAGCATCATGCATCTTGGGACTTATACATTCTGATATCAGCGGTCCCATGCCTATCACATCCATTAATGGATCAAGGTACGTTCTGACTTTCATTGATGACTTTTCCAGATACACATGGGTCTTTTTTATCAAAAAGAAGTCGGAAGTCTTGGAAAAATTCACTGAATTGAAGCCCTTGATTGAGAATGCATTTGGCCAAAAGATCAAGATCTTGAGATCTGATAATGGCAAGGAATATGTCGGTAATGAGTTACTGCATATATGTTCCGAAAGTGGTATTGAAAGCCAGCATTCAATCCCCTACACTCCCCAACAGAACGGTGTAGCGGAGAGGAAGAATCGGTCTCTCAAAGAGATGACCACCTATATGTTGGAATCAAAGAAGTTGGCTACAAATTTGTGGGTTGAAGCCATGCATGCTGCAGCATATATTCAGAACAGAGTGCCACACTCATCCGTGAAAGGGAAGACCCCTTTCGAAGCATACTTTGAACACAAGCCGGATGTGTCGAATCTGTGGGTGTTTGGGTCCACTGCATGGGCCCGAATTCCACTTGATAAAAGGAGGCCTTTGCAACCACAAAGCATAAAATGTCTGTATATTGGATATCCTGATGAATCAAAAGGTTTCAAGCTACTGGATATCAAAACAAAACAGATCATCATTGAAAGGAGTGTCAAGTTCGATGAGCCTCTTTAGGAGGTAGAACTAGTGAAGGAGAAAACTGCTGAATTTCCTTCATATTCTACTGAATATTTGGATGATGTAATTGGGGGTGATGACCCTGATTTGGATCCTCTGATTTCTGATATCAGTGTACAACTAACATCAGATGCTGAATCAAAACCTGAAGTACAAAATCATCTCCCAACTTGGGCCCGACAGACACTCTCCTCCGCAGGAGATAACATTGGAAATCTAGATGATCCAAGGAGAACCCGGTCTGATTTCCAAAGAGCAAGTATTGCGCTTGCTTGTCCTGATTATTTGATGTCTGAATCTTGTTATTTGATGATAAGTTCAGACCCTAAGTCTTACTACCATGCTCGGAAGGATCCGAGATGGCAAGTTGCCATGGATGAAAAGATGAATTCTCTTCAGAAAAACACCACTTGGGAGCTAGTTTCTCTTCCTCCGGGGAGAAAATTCGTTCAATGCAAGTGGGTGTTTTGGACTAAAGTTGCTGCTAATGGCAGCACCTGCAAATATAAGGCAAGGTTGGTAGCAAAAGGTTTCTCCCAGGTCCAGGGTGTGGACTACCACGAGACTTTTGCACCGGTTGCAAAAATGGACTCCATCTGCTTAGTTTTGGCAATTTTTGCATCTAAGCACTGGGAAGTGCATCATATGGATGTTAAGTTTGCCTTTCTGCATGGAGATCTTCATGAAGAGATATACATGAAGCAGCCTGAGGGCTACATTTTTTATCCATCTTAAGTTTGCAAGCTAAAGAAGTCACTATACGGGTTAAAACAAGCCCCAAGAGAGAGGTATTCCAAGATGGATGCCTTCCTTCTCTCGCAAAACTTCCAAAGGTGTAAATCAGATCCAAATGTGTATATACAGCAATCTGATGGTCATTTGATTATTATTGTTTTATATGTTGATGACTTATTGATTACAGATAGCACAGTTACTTCTATTTCAGTCATCAAAACAGCTCTCCACAATGCATTTGAAATGAGCGATTTGGGGCTCTTAAAGCAATTTCTTGGGCTCGAAATTGAGCAAAATTTTGATGGGATAATGGTCACTTGGTCCAAATACATATCAAACCTGTTAGTCAAGTTTAACATGGCTGAATGTAAGGCTGCTCCATTCCCTTTCCTTTCAAGGATCAGTCTTGAAGAAGGAAAAAGCACACCTCCCATGGACTGCACTATTTATCGACAGCTAACAGATAGCTTGCTCTACTTGACTCATTCTCGGCCTGATATCTGTTATGACGTGAATGTTGTGTCAAGATACATGCAGCCGCCTCATGATCTTCATTGGAAGGCAGCCAAAAAGATCCTCCAGTATATTCAGGGAACCAGGACCTACGGCATTCACTATGTTGTAGACTCCGAGCTAGAGCTAGTTGGTTACACAGATTTCAATTGGGCAGGTGATTCTATTGATCGAAAATCTACTTCCGGATATGTCTTCATGTTTGGTGGTGGCCCCATTTGCTGGTCTAGCAAAAAACAGGCCACCATAGCATTGTCTTCAGCGAAGGCCGAGTACCGAGGAGCGGTGAATGTTTGCATCCAAGCTGTTTGGTTACAAGGCATTCTTTCAGAGTTTGATCTTGGTAGTACTTTGTCCACTGTCATCTTTTGTGACAATCAAAGTGCTATTAAGATATCCACAGATCCAGTTACCAGGCAGAGGACCAAGCATGTAGAGATACACATGCACTATATCAAAGAGTTAGTGCATGGCAGGACCATCATTCTGCAATACTGCCCGACTGATGAGCAGATTGCAGACATCTTCACCAAGAGCTTTTCAGAAAAGTTCACTTACCTCCGTTCACTGTTGGAGATGAGTTCATCGGGGTGATCAGACTACTTTCAGTGTTCAGCTTGAGAGGGGGGTTTTCCCACTGGGTTTTCCCTCTTTTCCTCACTTAGATTTATTCTTGAGCATTGTTTTAGTTACTTTTTGTACAGGGTGACCTATGGCCTTTGTTGTCGAGGCCCTAGCATTTCATGCACTTCATGTTTCTACTTTTCCTGAGTATAGCTTAAGGGGGGGTGTTGGAGACATTTACCCACCATGCACACTTAATTTGGTCAATTTGGCCTTGTTAAACCACTATCGTAAGTTTTATTGACTTAATTGACATCAGAGGAGCACTGTATGACATCAACGTGAGCACACCCACGCCTACCTTCAGTCAAGGAGGCCAACTAAGCCTTCTCCTTCATTTGGGGAGGCCAACTGGAGCACTCCGGGAGTTATCTGAGTGTCATAAATGCACCTAATTGATAACTGATGGTTACAATCAGTTAAGTGGTGAAGGCGCCTCCATTCATTATTTAATTTTTTTAATGATTATTTATGAACTGGAGCTAACACAGGCATCTACAACCACTTCTGATGACCAGTTTGACTTCAGTTAACCTCATCGGGGTTCATTGGAGTTATTGATGCGTTACCACTTGTTGGTTGGCATGCAGTGACATGTGTCTGAGCTACTTTCAGTTAGACTCGGTCATTCATTGCATTCCGACTTCAATTAGGACTCAGTTGAGTCAATCGGCACTTGATCAGTTGGTTAACTAGTGTGTTTACTGTGGCTTACAGTCAGTTAAGCTACACCCATTCATTCAATTCGAATGACCTCCTTGGGAATTCAAATTGTCTTGGTATTCATGCATCTTGCATGATCATTGTATTGTATTATTCATTATTCATTTGATTATACAGAGCTGCTACTCCCATTGCAGCACCATTTTGCCAATTTTATGCATATTTGTCTGTATTCTTTGTGAGACTGTGTTTTCAGTTCCTAGACCACTATGACAAATTAATATTCTTATCTTGGTTATTCTCGGGATCTCTTTGTGAAAGAGCCTTAGCTCTTTGTTGTACTGAATTGACATTGTACTTGCAGACAAATTTATACTGAGAAGTTTGTTGGCTTTTCTTCCCTTTAAGGGTTTCCTAGAGGAGAAATCTTTGTTTCTTTTGTATGTTGTGCTTGTCTATTTTTCAGTGATCATATTGCTTATTAGTGTGACATAGTAGAATTTGTTTAAAGATCTAACATAACTACTATTCAAGTGCAAATTCTAACAGAAATGGGTTAAGTTGAAGGCAAAGCATCAAAACCCCCAAATTTTGGAACACGAGGAGCTTTTATATTTGGTCATTACACTAAAAAGGATCCTTGATAAGGAAATATCTAGTGGCCACATTGTTTGAGAGATATGAAGATCTCAACGTGAACGAAAGATCAGGTGATCATAACGTTTATGATTGCAGAATTGATTTAGTGAGCTACAATTGTATAGAGGGTAGATGCAAGATGATAGAGGGCGTCACATCAACTGGAAAGACAATAAGACACAACAATCCAAGATAGATTTTGCATTGGAGATGAAACAATATTAAACTAGTTGTATAGAGAGTGAGGTTGCAACGCATGCCCAAGAAAGTAATACCACCAGCAATTGACAGTTAGACATGTATGGTATTTTGTGTAATTTCATTGAGAGGTGAACTTTGACCTTGTCATGATCATATCGTAAAGAGGAATTTGTTTTCAGAAACTTATTCATATTTCTGCACATTGAGAATATGAGAAATATCTTTCTTTGCTTTAAATATATAAGAAAATTAAAAGGAACATTTTGAACACTATAGCAAATGGGTCGTAGTGAAAGAGTTTGTTAGGTGAATGGTCTATGTAAAGATGTGTGTAAAGAGGTTCTTTTGGCACTATTCACAATCTTGAAAAGAAGAAATGGGTCCATTTTGGGCCCAAAGGTTCAAGCATGTTTACATTATTGAAAGTCTTGTGGCCAAAGTAGAGTCAAAGTTCAAATTAAAGTCAGGTCAAGTTAAAGGTGTTTGAAGAAAAGTCAAGTCTAGTTAAAGGTGTTTGAAGAAAAGTCAAGTCAAGTTAAAGGTCAAGAGTCAAAGATTTTTTATGGAAGAAATATAGGTTAAATAAAATCAAAACATAGTCATGAAGAGTCAAGCCATTGATTATGTAATAGGTTGTATTTCACAATGTTGCACCAAGTTTCCAGGACACGGGAGCGTGGGAGCAGGGAAACGCACAATGGGGACGTGTAGAGACACCCCAAAATTTTGGGGTATTTTGGGGGATGTGGGGGTGAGGGGTCTCTAAAATTATAGAAAATAGCAAAATAATAAAATATGAACCCCAACATATAAACTCTTATGTTCCAGAAGAGTTTAGTGTAATGTAAATGTAATCGTTATAGCCAAACATATCATATCGATGTCTGTTTCTTTTTATTTGTTTCTATTTCGATTTATAATGACCATTTAGTGTCGAAGACTAAATTAAGATGAACCATTTTTGTTTTGAAGTAAAAAAATTTAAAAATTCGAGGGGGGTGGGGAACTGTGGGATCCCCCCATTTTTAGGAAGGGGCGTGTGGGAGCCCCCCAATCAGGGAAACTCCTAGAGCTGTGTTTCCCCAAGTTTCACAAAAAGGGGGCACTAGGAAACGTTTCCCATTAAGCCTCCCAGCCCCTGGGGCATGGGAAGCGCAAGGGGTGCGCCCTCGACCCTAGGAAATGCGTCCTCGTGGAACACTGGTATTTCATTGAAAAGAAGATGAAAAGGGATGCATGTTCAATGGTACCTGACACCTCAAGTTTAAATGTCAAAGCCCATTTTTTAAGCCAAATTCAAGTTGAGCTTAAGAGTATATGGATGTAAGAATTGATCTATTGAGTCAAAGCTAAATTAAAGAGAGTAAAAAGTTGAGTATTCAAATCGTCATAGTCAAATTCGATATTTGAGTTATGTGAAATCATGACAATGGTGAGTCAATTAAGTCTGCCAAGCCAAGGCCATAGGTCTCTTGGTGGAAGGAGACGTCCCTCCTACAAGAAACAATTTTTTTATGCAGGTAATTTCAAGTGCATGAAGAAGATTGCAATTGGAAGAAGATGACACCAGTTTGAAGCAACGAAGCAAGGAAAATGGAAATGAAGAATGAAAGCAAGTAGAAGACTTCAAAGAATTAGATGACAAAAGAAGACGACAAAGGAAAGTACGAGCAAGATGAAAGGATATGAAGAAGAAAGAAGATGGAACCCTGGGCACGAACAAAGTATGCAAGAGAAAAGGTAATATTGAATGGCAAAGTAGCATGGCCAATGAAAAAAGCTTGAACTAGCAAAATGAAAGAAGAAAGCAACAGCGAAGCAACGTAAAAATAAGCAATATAAAATAATATTGCTTGTTTAACAATTGAGATGCAAAGAAATTGAAGTGAATCTGTAGAAAATGAAATCCTTAAGAAGTTTGATGATCCTCCTTGATAATTTTTGGTTGATGGAAAACAAAATGGTCTTGGTTCTATGTTTAAAATGGATAGAATATCTTGTGATTAACTTGTTTGAGGAAAAGCGTTTGTATGTACTTGATTCAAATGATGATGTAAGGCTAATAAGGCAAGTCTACCACCATAATTATGATTGTTAATGGTTCATGGTAAACCAAAAACCACTTGTCATGGTAGATGAAGTTTCGTAGTTAGCTAGAAACCTATTGATGTATGGTTTGTGGTAAGTCAAAACCACTTGAGAAATGTAATGGTTGGGGGTAATCCACAAAAACACAAGTTGTGGCTACGGATAAGCCAAAGAAAACCTAGGATGATGACTAACTATAATGCAAGGGGGTAACAAGTACAAGTGAGGATTTGTGATTCAAAGAATTGTGGTTGAACAGTGCACAACAAAAAAATTCCTGGAGAACTAGTGGATACAGTGGCTAGAGACCCATGTATTTCGGTGGAAGGTAACTTTTTAATATGGACTTCAACAAAACATGATGATTATATTTTTGCAGGTACAAGAACAATTAAGAAGATTGAAGATGAATAATGAAGAGGGCCGAAGATGAAGAATGAAAAAGGCCAAAGATGAAGATTACAGAAGATAACAAAAAGCATAGCTGAAGAAGATTAACCTTAAAGACAAAGACCATAGAAGAAAATGATGAAGATCAAACAAGTTCAAGAAACAAGAGATGATGATTGAATATTGAAATCACAAGTATTTGTTAAGGGGCAGTATGAAGAATTAACTACTTCTCATAATATTTGTGAATCAAAAAAACAATTCATAAAAGTCTTCGTATGATTCGAAGACGAGGACAAGAAGACAAATTAGGGATGAAGATCTCATAGGATCAAGTTGAGTTATTCATGAAGATAATGTTGGAGAAAAATATGGAAATGATTGAACTAAATATGAAATATTGTTATGGTCATCTGAAGAGACCATAAAGAGACCAGTGGTACAATACAAACACACAGAGGCATAGTTTGATTGAATTGAATTGCCTTTTATTGGGTTTCTTGAGTGAAATCTCTTGATGTCCCTTGCTTCATATGTGTTTGTGTGTATTTGTTGTTGAATTATTAACCCAACATAGAACTTAGGGAGACCCTAAGTTGATGGGTTCTCAATCCATAAAGTACAATAAGTGTTAAATAATTGCATCAACGCTGAGCACAACCCTCCAAGATATGCCAATATAACCAAGAAAGGAACAACCCATCACCAAATCAATCAAAAGAGAACAACTCTAAGCCAAATCTCACATGCACCCCATTCCATCCAATGAATCGTCCAGCAAGCTCAATCTTTGTGATCAAAATCACAACTGTAACCCTCATTCAGTAGGCACTCATACGATATGTGAGTGTGCTTTTCTATTCTGTAATAAGCTGCTTTGCTACTAACATACAACATAAAAAGGTAAATTAGAAATTAATGTCTTCCAATTGCAGATACAACACTACTCTAAAACATTTCTCTAAAGTAACTATTGCTATTTTTTATCAACAGGTCCTCATGACATAGTATTTATCTCAATATCTGGAACAGCACTTACACTGCTTACAATCTTTAAAAATTGTGATTACCCAGTACCAGTACTTACCCTGTTATCTCGAACAGCAGTTGGACTGCTTGCAATCTTAGGCCGAAATGCATTAGGATTACGCTCAAGTATTGCATCAACAGCTTCCCGTCTCACAGTTTCATGGTCAACATTGTTATAACAATTGACACAATTACATCCATCACAGTATATCCCAGATGCGAAGCATTCACAATACCTGCTCAGCAAACATTGCCAATACATAGGTTTCACAATATAACCAATGAGGGTATTTAGAAGAAGAGTAAAATTACTTAACTGCTCAGCAATTATAGAAAGCATCATTTCTATTATGGGAGTAAGTCCAACACTTGGGCAATTACTAGAACCAAATTTATGATGAACAAATTCAAATGGAACCTGCAAATGGCATAGCACCTTCGATCACCTGTAGAACCTTCTCCTTTGCACCAAATCATAGCAGGTGCAGGGTTTCTGCAAGATAATGCATTCATCCTGCCTGGTCCAGTCATCTAGAATCTTTGGCATGAAGGGTTAAATCACTAAGTGCAGACATATATTTGTCTCTTTATGGTTTCAAGTTTGGTTATAGTGATTTCAGACTTTCAGTTGCTTCAACTGCGACTGAGATGACTGAGGCCTTTTCATGATCCAGTTTGGTTAAAAGTCTAAAGTTTTTAAAATAAGTTAACAGCTTTGTAAGTTGCAAATCCTATTCCAGTGCCTTTACACAACAGAGATTACTCTGTGGAGGATTTCAATTATGAATAATGGTTCAAAATGTGAGCAGAGGTTACAACTTCGTGAATTCTGGGTTACTGTGGGTTAGTATCACTTTGAAGGAATTCTACTTATGTGACTCCAGGCTGTTGTGACTCAGGAGAGGAGTCTTGTGATGCTGCAGAAGGTTCCTTTTGACCCAGAAATTGGGGTGTTGCACATTGCAACTGTAGTTTTACAATTATTTTGTCTGTGTAATGGTCCAAAGCACTGCTGCCTTGGCATGGTTGCAATTGCAAGTTTTGATGATAGCTGCTCTTTACCACTTGAAGAACCCATTGCAGTGTGGTGTCTCAAGAAATTATACACCATTCAGGCATTGGTTGCCAGTTCTGTGATGTTTTTAACTTTTTAGGCCCATCTCTCTGGAGATGTGATTTTTGACACTTTAGCAATGGCCTTACAAGATCAATATACAAGGATGTGTCTAAGATGCTTGTGCTCAGTTTTCAGGCTTTGTAACTGTTTTCGACTGAGGAATTCTTTTGTAAGTTGGCTTTTTTCCTTAGCATCAGTTCTTATCGCATAGTAGTGTTTTCTAAACCTGAGCTACAATCTTTCAGTGATGAGTATGTTATAAGTACCCCTTATCCTACCATATGTCAAGGATACACCTGCCACAATTCTTTTAGGGTGAATGATTGTACACGGTATTGTTTATTCCCCTTTTCAACCTACTAATCATTTTTGGGCTTGACTACTTGCAAAGATATCAATGTGGTAAGGAACTCTTAGGGGTGAGGACTTCGGGAAGGCCCCCTTGAGCGCACCATTTATTGGATGATTGTGCTTTTTCTGACCTAATGATAATAGAATCATTTTTCAAACAAAAAAGAGAAAGGGTAAAAAACTGATGTAATCAATAAATTTTAAAGGGCAGGAGACAAGGAACACAAAAATCCGGCCAGTATAGAATTGGAAATTTCACCTTGCATTTTCTTCTGCAATTCATCATATACTGGTTTTGCACATTCTTGGAAGTTATGGATTTCACAAGAAGTTTACATTTCAAAATATGTACTCTACTATTTATATTATATGAATGAATTAAATGGACAATATGTATTGAAGACTCCAATCAAATTCACAAGGTAGTGTAAAACAATGCATCTTATTCACAACTAATGATGATATCATGGCAAAAGAGCTTACAATTTCAGGCAGCGTGAATTTTTGCAATTGCACTGTCTTGATTTCTTTGGAGTTCCTTCCTTTGAATCACTTAGTGGTCCTGAGAACGACCCTCTTGGAGATCCTTGCTTTCTGATAAATTAAAAATAATAAAAGATTTAGAAAAAGAAGCATACCAAAACAAGGTAGAATCTGTGATAAAGAATGAACAAAAACTTACTTCTCAACTTAATGATCAACCTACAAAATTCAAACAAATCTGTTTTGTACATACAGTAAAATAGCTATAGTTAATGCATACCCGCATATTGCGCTTGCCTCAACATGTTAAAGAGGTCTTTATCTTGGATATAGCATCAATGTAACTTATTGATAAGAAAGAAAAGTGTGACATATAAAGTCAGCATCCACACTTAGAAAATTCACATCAAAGAAGAAAAATGTGGGGATAATATTTAGAGATTCCAAAGAGCTAGCAGGCTTTGCTGAGGCAAATTGAGCATTATGTTTGTTAACAAGAATAGTGATTCTGACCATAACTGAGCTGCCTATAATATTTCAAGCCATGGAGAAAACTAGGGCATTCATGGGTTCTAGAACACAAATAATAAACAGGTTTATTTAGAAAATATGTGGCATGTAGGGAGTAAAACAGACTTGTAGAATAAGCACAATAAATTTTAATAATTAGGAAAAGTCTGTTTATGGTTTGGTTACGGCATATATGTTTAGCTTTTTAATCAAACGATGTAATAGCTAACCCATTTATTTCCTGAAGTAGCATGGGCAATGAAAACCAAGATGTTAAGAGATTCAGCAAAAGCACTTCACCCTCTTCTCATTCATCATCATTTTGCCACCAGTGAGGAGTAGTGAAGTATCTCGATTCTCAATGCTCAAATTAAGGTATAAGTAGAAATGACATGCTAAGTACTCTATATCGTGTTACCAAGTAATAACAATCTGTCCCTAGTTGAAGGTTTAGGTAATCCAAGTGAATCTCCATCCAAAAATGGCTGTGCATAATAAACAGTGTAAGAAAAAATGGTAACCTGATCAAGTTCCGAATGTACTTAAGTTTTGCAGGAAAGCAGTGCCATGATGTTGCACCAAGGTAATGGAATGATTGTCACTAACTATTCCAGCACAACATGAGATAGCCAAAAATGGAAATGCTGCCAAAGAACAAAATACTGAATTTAAGTCCTACTTCTGATGAAAAAGCACTTTGGGGTTACTCCAAAAGTAGTTTCAACCATTGCTAGTTCAACCATTGCTAGCCCCTTGGTGATGCTTCATGGAAATATGGACAGCTGAATTTGGGTGGGTGCCTGGACTTGGTTAGAGTGCTAGCATGGCACCCTTGCCTAGGAAGTTGTTCCCATAATCAGCTTAATGATTAACCCATTGGGTGCAGAAAATGGGGGAGTCGGTTACTCAATTAAGAGGTATCTACCTAGGCAAAGGAATGTTAGACGCTTGGAGGAGGGCACCTAGCCTGAGGAGCTTGGGACCAAGTGATATACAACTTTGGCGGTTGGGCACTTAACTTGAGGACCCTTTGGTTGAGGATCATACTTCAAGGAGGTTAGTTGTGGGCCCGCATGCATATGTTATGGAAAGCATTGGAGCTTAGTGACCACATTGGCACAAGTGAGAGCAGCGTTGAGCACATGAGAGAACAAATGGCCCTTTCCCGCCTATTTCTCATCCCTTCTAGCAAATAACTTCACCCTTCGAGGTGTTAGCAAATGAAACAAAAAAGGAGTTTGAAAACTCCCAAAGTGGTCCAGCGTCCAAGTTTGTCAAGAAAAGAAAGGGCTCTATGCGGCTCAATGTCAAATCAGGCATTCCTTTGACATAAGCCCTGATCGTTGAGGACATTGTGTTAATTAACAAGTTCAATGAAACACGATCAAGCTCGAAGGTAATGGACACTTGAATCCAGTCCATTGGATCCCTCTAATGGCACAGTTAGTTATTCTATTGTGGTAAGGGTTTCTACTCTTTTCGTTTTGAGACAAAACTAGACAAAATCAATTTTCAAGTAAAGGTTGTGGCTTTTCAGAGCAAATGGGTTGTACCTAAACCACTAGTCCTTTGATTTTGATCCAAAAGATGAGATCCCAAATGATATTCTTTTTTGGGTTTGTCTCTCATTTCTAAACAATAAGACATCTCCCAAACCAAATCCATCTCTTCCAACCAGTTTTCTATACAAAGTTTCTTTCCTTTAAGCATCGATTGGTAGGAGAGCCTCCTTTTTTACTTCAGAGGAGGAACCTCTCTTTCCTTCATCCAATGATGGCCATTTGGAGCACTGAGCCTCTTTCCTTATACTCGGCTCTAGAGCATTGCATTTCTTCTTCTTGGCATTGTAATAGACATGCTTCGATTTTTTACAAGAGCATTGATTTTTGCATTTATATAGGAATGCTTTGCACTCCCACTTTGTACCACCACTATGTACTAAGCAATCTTGTTCAACTACTTTTGGTCATTTGTTGGACATTAATAAACATATCTTATCTTATTTAAGATTGGAAAATTCTCGGAAAAATAAAATGATAAATCTGAGGCTATTGTACATATTTATTTCTATGAAAGGATCTATCAAAGCCAACATGGATAAAGGATTTGCTAAACTCAACTAAAATCCAAATTAGGGATTGGATCCATGTCCAACGTTGGACTAAGAGCAACAACTCTTTAAAAGCAACATCTATCATGACTAAAGATTATAGTTATTATGAGGGCAAGGAGAAACAATAGTTCGTAACATGGAATATCTCAATTTCTGGGGCAACTCAAGAAAATTCCACCTTG
Source organism: Pseudotsuga menziesii (assembly GCA_001517045.1). Classification (NCBI taxonomy): domain Eukaryota; kingdom Viridiplantae; phylum Streptophyta; class Pinopsida; order Pinales; family Pinaceae; genus Pseudotsuga; species Pseudotsuga menziesii. Next base: position 223,481 of record LPNX010555874.1, on the reverse strand, counting down.
GACAGGAGTCAATGGAGAAGCCTTGAACCACCTAACAATGACATCTTCCAATGGATCAGATATGAAGAAAACCATGACTTGATGTTTGATGGAGCTTCAAAGAGGAATACCGACCAATCAAGATTGGGAAGAACAAAATATGATCAATGAGGAGAATCTCTTTGCAAATTTGTCTAGAATATAGGCTCAAAAGCAAACAACATGGCAAAAGCTTTGCCAGTGTTAGAAGGCCTAGAAATCATGTCTGATTTCATGGAGGGAGAAGCAATAATCATATAGGATTTGAAAGTGATAACATAAGCCCTGAAAAGAAACCACTTCTCCCAATAATTAGGATAATCCAAAGATATTGATTCATTCTATTTCTAATGCAATACTTGACAGCAAGCATTAAAGATGGATCAAACATGTTCAAAAATGGCATAACAAAGCAGCAGCTGGTATGGAAAGTGAAGCAATCTCCATCGCCAAGGGGTCTGTTAACAACAGATTTGACCTTATAAATCCAACTGTTAATCTATAGTAGATATTCATGGATATCATTCGAGCTAAGCTCAATCTTACAGAGTTTACCATTCAGCATCAATGATTGTGAGTACATTAGGGGGTGGATTGGTTAGTCAATCCATTGACGGTTCACAAAGTACTTTTCAAACTTGGCACGTGCTCGCATGCCTTTAATATCACAAGATAGATAATTGAGCAGAGTTTAGATAGGTCCTTTCTCTATAGGCATAGGCAGAGCATACATCTTAGGTACATACAGACAGGTGATACAAAAGCAGCAGGTGCCTCATACTTACATATTCAATGCAGTACTCAAGTATGGGAGGTTGAAGATTCCCACAACATGTGATCAAGGTGAGTTGCAGTGTTATATTTTGCATGATCTAATCATGTTTTTGGACACCCTTTGGGGAGATATGCATGGAGTTCAATTTTTAGGCAAATCTTGAAAATTGTCATTTTTAGTCATTTCCTTAGCAGTTTCTGGAGCCTAGTCCTATTGACAATCCAATTTCATGTTTGAGGACAATATTGCAATATTACCTTATGTTTTGAATTTCACAAGTCTTTGAGGACAATCTATTTTTAGCAATGTTAATTTTAGAAAGTGATTAGAATCTTAGATATGTGGGCACCCAGTACAGCAAACAACATCATTGTCTGATCTCATGCCACTATGATCACTTTGAACTTTCAGAGACCAGTTGCATTTTGGCATGATCTACTTTTAGCTCATGGGGTTCACATAGAGATTTGGCTATTATTAGACAATGTTGAGCCTTTGGAGGATTGAATATGAGCCTGATTAGTGCGATCTCCTTGATGATACCTCATTTGACCTCGAGTTGACCTTTGATTTTGTGGTTGAATAACCTATAAGCCACATGCCTTTCTATTTGTGCATTATCCACTTTCCTATTTTTATACACCTTAACCTTTCCTAAAAAATATCTTCAACCACTTTCCTATTTTCATTCCTTGTCCATTCCTAAAAATAAGCTAACCTAACATGTTTTTTTAAGGCCTAAAATCATGGTTCTAATTAATCCTCCCATACATTAAGGCTTAATTCTACAGAATTGTTTCCTTAGAAAATCCGTAGTGTTTATTTTAGGCTTCTAAAAAGTAAATTAAAATAAGTAATTAGCCATATGCATGTGTAACTTATCTTATGAATGGTTATTATTGGAAGGACGGGAGCATTTTGAAGAGTATTTTCATTCAAAAAGAAGTGTTATACTTGGATCAGTTATTTTATAGTTTCTATTTTTTTCTCATCTCTCATTCTCTTCCTATATATTGTATGAAGCATAAGGAAGAAATGAGTCTTTCATTTGGTTCGATTTGCATTGTTAAGTTGTGTTTCTAGACAAACTAGCAGGGCTAGTGTCCGATGAACAAATGCATTGAAAATGTGACCACTGTCACCTTGGTCACACATCCAACTACTTCGGAGCGTCGTAACCTCCAAGGGGAGAGCCCTTCGATGCTCTGCAAGACACTTAGGACAAAAGACTATGTCTTATGGATGACGATATTAGTGACCAGTGCCTCTTAATCAATCAATTCTTACGAATGAAGAAAACATACTAAACTAATTGCTTGCAGATGCAGAAATGTAAATGTGTCTATATCAATGTATTCAATTCAAAATATATGGAATTGGTAGCAAGGTTATCCAATAGCACTTTAGCATACAAGAGATCATTAACTGTGTAACCACATACCATTCAATATGAGTGTAACAACAGCAGTTTGTAATCAGCCCGTCACTTTCCAATAACAAATTAGAGGACTGATATAGTTAGAGAAGTAGTAGTACAGTATGACAGTCCTAATTATGAAAATTTCATAGCAACATTTATGTAACCAAAAGAAGTGTATGTGATGTCTAATTTATGCAATCATTGCAATCACAATACTTCAACCTTTCATCACCAATCCTAGCAGTGTATGGAAGCCATCAAAAGTAAGTTTCAGACTTGTATAGCAGCAACAAATAGTATGATTTTCAGACCTTATTTCACCTTGAATAGGACAGTCCTTTGAACAGTAGCAAATTCCACTTTACGTCTGAGTTTTAGCCTTGTATTTGTGTTGGTGTGCAAGTGAAGGAGGACTGTCTGCAATATTTTGCAGACCTTTATAGCAGTGGGAAGGGAGTTGTCTAGGGATGTTGCAACCTTGGACAGGCCCTAAAATATGGGACTGTGGCCTATAGGAGGTCTTAGGAGGGAGGAACGAGCCTCAAAGAACAAGACCGAGGTAAGGAGAAGGGAGAGCAAGGGATGAGAGAGCAAGCCGCTAGGGTTTTAGGGCAGCCTTTAGGCCTTGATTTCAGGTTTAGGGGAAGAGAGAAGAGGAGGCCAAGGGTAGGAAAGGGGACTAGTTTTAGGACTGTTATTAGGGGTTTTTTTAAGGATTTTACATGTTTTTAGGATTTTTGGGGCTTCTAAAATTTCTCCCCAGGGTTTCTAGGGGCAAACAGGGGAGGCTGAATTTGTAAGAGGGAGGGTGGAAATTTTAGAGGCCAATATTTGAAAATTTTTTATTTTCTTATTTTTTTAGGGTTTCAAACATAAAATTGCAGACCTAATTAAATGGCCTAATTTACCATGAAATGCCATATTTACACATGAAAATGCAAGAGTAATTTAATAAAAGATGACATCTTAGGGTTTTCATGGATCATACCCTTAAACCCTAGCCTAGAAGAGGGTGACCAACCTTCCTCTTGGATTATTTCTAATTTTCTCTTTGTCTACTAAACTAAGGCTTCTTGTGACAACTTCTAGAGTTTGTTACAAAAATATAGTCTAGGGAAAAATTGGAGATTCAAGGCTATACTAAGAAAAACCTCCTTGTGAGAATGTTTTCCACCATGGAAAGAGGATAGAAAATACACAAAAGGTTCTATTCAAAGAAAATGCAGCTCTAGGGCTACCATTCAATCATTCAAAAAGCATAAATATCACCTACCTTTCACCAAGAAGACAAAAACGTTGACTTACTTGAGCTATGTGTTGTCCAACAAATCCTAGCATCCACCAAGCATGAGCATAACCAAAGAATTCATCCAAGTTTCATCCACAAGAGCAAAGAGAAAAGACTCCAAGAGGTGTGCATCACTCGAAAAGGCTAATTAGGGTAAAAAATTAACATATTTGAGTTTTGTCCCATCTGTTGTGTCTTGAAAATGAAGTGAGGAGATCTATTTATATGTTATCACACTCACTTATACAAATAAACCAGGCCAACATGCCTTAAAATGTCAATTTCAAATTATAACATAAAATAATATAAAATAATCAAATATATGGATAACTTGGGGCATTTTCCCAAAGTTTACCCAAAAATTACTAAAATAGCTAAAAATGTGCAAATTACTCGAAATTGAAGGCTAGAGTAAGCAGGGGGGAGTCATGCCCCATCAAACCCCAACAATGTTGATAATACCTCAACGCCCCCCTCCTCCCCCAAATCAAGCAATACGAGCTAGATGAAGAGATGATGTCATCACTGGAAAATGCCCAAGGAAGGAGGGCTCTATGCTAAAAGAGGACCAAGAGGGGTGTACAAGGTGACCTAGAAGGGAGGCAAAAGACTCAGAGCTGGAACACTATCATCGATGTAGAAAACAATGAGGGGGGTATGTGACCTGGTGACCTGCCCCTACGAGCCCCGGACACCAACCCAAAGTTTAAAAACCCCAACAAAGGGCAGTCAACAATGCCATTAAGCCATAGTACTCCTAAAGGAATGTTGAATTTCAACATGTGCATGACATTCTTAAAAATTGAAGACTGTAATAGAGATAGAACTTGAAAAGTAAACAGTAGTAAAACAAGTACAGTAGTCAACCAAGTATCACACATTTGAACACATGATTTTTCACGGGGAAACCTTTAAAGGACAAAAACCCCAAAGCATAAGTAATTCATCCTCTAAATGAGATAACTGAGTTTGTACATGAAAGAAGAAAATTTGATCTCAAAATTCTGAGATGAATGTACAAAAAAATTCCAAAATCAAAGTAGCCCTAGCAAGCTTACTGCTGCCACCATATGTTGTTGCCACGTGGAGGGTGAGTTGTTGCTGAGTCTTGTAACAGCCTTCTCCTACTAACCCTAATCACCTGTAGCAACGCTATTGCTGCTGCCTATGGCCACCAAACCTGCTACCCAAAACCTATTGCATGCTACCCGTGATCTGTTGAGTATTGCCCATGACCTGTTGAGTGTTGCTCGTGACCTATTGAATGTTGTTGTTGTCAATGGAGACCAGCAGCGAGGGTTGGGGCAGCCTTCTGTTGCTGCCCTAGACTACCAGCGAAGGTCGAGAAGTAGTATGTTGCTACCCGTGGCCTCCACCAAAAGACGCAGCTCCTTGAGGCGAGTTAGCCTGGCCTTCTTTTCTGGAAAGTTATGGAGAAAAGTGCTAAATCTTGGAAGCCCTAGTTTCCGCAGCTGCACAGTGCCTTCTTTCAGGATGGATCTAATCCCATGTTAGAGTTTGCACTTTAATTCAAATATATTAGATCGTAAATCTAATGTATTAAGATCACTAAAAGATAGACAAGCATAGCACAAAAGAAAGATAAAGAATTCTATCCTGGGCAACCACAAGGGAGAAAACCCAACAATTTCTTCTGTATAGATTCGTCACTAGGTACAATATCAGACAAATATAGTAAACCCAAAGATATGATGTTTTCTGCAACTTCTTCTTCTTCCCCATCGAACTTGTCTTTCTCTCTCTTGGAGCGAACTTGCTTGTGTTTGCTGTGTGTCCAAATGAGGGAGAGCGCCTCCCTATTTATATTCTTCAGTTGTGTGACCTAAGACCCCAAAAAGGGTCGACTTCTCTACTTTACTAGGCTGACTTCTCCTAGGGAGACTCAAAAATACATTTTACACTTGTTCTTTTGGGGACTATTGCCTCGACTTACAATAGAGGTTTACCTCGACTCTTACATGACCAATTACATCAATGACATCTCCAATCGAAGGGAAAACATCCCCAAAAGGAGGAATAACAAAAGTACATAATAATTATTATTATTATAATTATAATAATACAAAAAATATCTTTCGAAGTTACATTTACAACAACAAACACCAGCCTACAAATGATCTTCTTTGCTCCTACTATAAGTCAAGATGGCATCTAAGTAAAAAACCACAAACCTACCAATATATAGTTGCAATACCTCTCCCATCAATCACAAGAATGTGCTTAGCACATTGGTTAGTCCAAAAGACATAGCCAACCACTTGTATAATCTGTGTTTGGCCTTGAATGCAATGTTCCACTTGTCACCCTCTCTAATAGAAATTTGGTGTTAACCACTCTTTAAATATATCTTTGACAAGTATCTAGTACCACTCAAGTCGTCCACCGTATCATCCATCCCTGATAATGGGAACATGTACCTAATTGTGATTTATTTCATGCTTTAGAGTCTATACACTTCTTCCAATGGCCATCCTTCTTCAATGTGCACCTAGAAAGAAAATAATCGCATGTGTTATCTCCATCTTTAGTGGTAATCCACCTAAGAATTCTCATTGTACTCTTCCAATAGCCTCCTTACTTTATCAAGAAACTTCTTTGCATGCATTTTTATCTCATCACACTCAACCACTTTCCTTAGCACTATGGCATGGCATGGCATTCTTTGGTCTTCTTCAGCTCACTAAATGTGAACAATGGCAACATTTCTCTCAGCTCCCCATCTTTCAATGGCAACAACTCAAATCTCCTTCCATTCATGGCAATGGTGTAGGTGCTCTTCCACTGTGCATCAGGCTCCAATCATACTACCATGGCCTTCCCACCAACACCTAGCAAAAATCCATGCGTATAACATCACGCAAAATCTCAGATCTATACTCTCCAATATTAAATGAGAACCTACAATAATATGTCACCATTACCCCCGGATGCGAGTGGTTGATTGCCACATAGACAAGGAATGACCGTCGAGGCACACAGTTGTCCCCCGACGTCACTCCTCTAACATCACCTCATCCCCGCCCTTAATTGTCGCAGGCTAGCATCCACCTCGAACGACGTGAGCTCCAAGCTCATGATGGGAAGCGATCTCCCTACCGTCATCTGGTACCTCGCATCACCTTGCAGCGTTAAGGCCATCTTAATGGCGCCTCAAGATCTATGTCCCTTCGTTAAGGACAGCTTGCTCATTGTTCTTCACCTCATTTGTTCGCTCCTACTCAATTCTGAGAAGACTGATTATCCTGCAACATCAGAGGCGATGGAGAAACATCACAGTCTTCAGCCTCCCGCTCTCAACCTCTCTGTGGACGCTCAGAAGCTTCATTACTCTGCGTTGTCGAACGAGCGAATTATGTCACACAAATTGCGTGCCACGCCCAGACGAGGTCGAGGCGGTCATGGCAATGCTAATGAGCAAGCCAGACGCTTCACGACTCAAGCTAACACAAAAGGTTATGACTTGGAAATTCCTGACTCTCTCTATCAACTCTTCGATAATTGGGAAGATGAGTTCACAGGTTCTCATTCGGCGGCACATCGAACGGTTGACCGCAGGCACAACTACTGGGTTGTCAAAAATCTTTTGGCCAAACTCCTTCGTCCCACCAGCCCCCAAATTAACCCCTCGACTCCTTCCATGAATCCATCAACAACTCCTATGGATATTGAACAACTGCCTCCCCCTCCCTAGAGGATCATGTCTAGCACTAAGCACGGCAAAGCTGCCATCAGCAATGCGGCCGATTACAGAAAAACAGAACCGCTTCCGATCAAGCGGAGCCCCTCCAACAGTGAGGAGGATGTCAGCAGTGAAGAAGCTACCAACACCGACGGTGGAAGTCCCGACAAACACGATGGACAAGCTTCTGCCAACCCACTTGCTTCCTCAATGACGAGTCAACCAAACTCTCAGCTAGGCTTCGGCTTCGGGGTTCCAATAGAGGAGGAACCACCCTCCATAATCCAGGTTTCATGGCTTCTGTGTTTTCTCTTTTTGATTGGGCTTCATTCAGTCTGTAAAAGCCTAAATTCCTCTCAGGGGCAGGCCTTAACTCCATCCCTGCCACATTCTACTTGCAAATTTGCTACTATGAATTGTATTTTTTATTGTACTACTAGTTTATTTCAATAGACTAGTTTCTCAATTTATAACAACAAAAAATATGTCACCATTACCTCATAACCTCTTTGAAACCAAAATAGTTTGTATGAGTGTGGGTGCTTCTTTCTGACGAATTTAACTTCTCAACCATCTCAATCACAACCATATTTTCAATACCAGCATTATCAATGATGACTTTACACCACCATTATCAATGATGACTTTACAACACTTGCCTCCAAATTTACAATTTGTTCTAAAGATTTTCTTCCTCAAGCGCTTGTTGCTTCGCTGGCATGATCATCCCTCTATGCATCAACAAATTCTCTCCATGCTTTGTTATTGTTGATATTATGATGCTCAGAGTAGCTGCCTTCTAGAGGTAATGCCCTTTCAAAATGCTATCATCAATGAAACAAAATAAACTAATATGTGAATGCAAAAGGACGTATTAGATGTTAGATTGACAAAAATGGAAACAAGCTAAAGGAGAGCAAATAAATAATTAAATAATTGAAATAACATAGTTATTGTCATAATAGTATTAAGCATAATAATCAAATAAAACAACAACGACAATAAAGGGTGAAATCCTAAGTAACAGGACACATCCAAATAGACCCCGTGACCCATATTCTGCGTATTGGACACGACACATGCCCTAATACGTGTCGGACACAAAAAAAATTCGTGTCTTGAAATCTGGACACGTATCCCAATTTATGGACATGTATCCCATCAAAAAGGACTTATGCGGGTTAAAAATCAGGCTTTTCCCTTTTCCAACCATTTTTTCTTAGCACTTAAGAGAGCAGCGACAGTGATGTTGATTTTGACATGGAAGAGCAAGAGGACGATTGACAGTGGCTAATACCATTGATGAGCTATGCGATTCTTCCCTATGGCTATTTAGTATTTTCATTGTGTATCTAGTAAAACTATAGTACTAGACTGTAGTAGTATCTATACTCTATTTTGTATATGTCGATGGCATTCTCTCGATATCAATGTAATACATTTTGATTTTTATGGTTTAATGAGAAATATCAAATATGCAATTTATGGTTCAAAGTTCATGATTCATTTGATAATTTTATTATTGATTCATCATTGTCAAATTTCAATTGAATGATATTATGATTGATGTATAGACTTCTAGTTTTTTTTTAAATGTGGATCTTTATATATATAAAATGTGTCCCCCGTGTCTTGTTTCCAAGGTCGTCGTGTCTCGTGTCAAATACTCGTATTTTTGTGTCCTTTGTGTCTCGTGTCCTCATGTCTTGTGACTTAGGTGAAATCTTAACATTCACAAAAGGAGGAAAATAAAGATAAGAGAGAGTAACACAACAAGGTGGAGTGAAATATACAAATATATAAATTAATGTCGAGAGGGCTTTATATAGATCAAACAACAAAATAATATTCTTCCATCAAAGAGAGATGATCCCCCAACATCCAAAAGAATTCATTATACCAAGGCCTCCTCTTGGTGATTGGATTTTACATGCAAATCAAAGGACAACTTAAACAAATTAGATTATCTATGTAATGCATGAACAAAAATGAAATAAAAAATGGATGAAGCAAATACAAAGAATACATAACATATCGATGTTTAAAACTATGTAAAAAGGTAGAATACTTTCTAAGGAGATGAACTATGAATCTTGCAAGGAGATGGCTTGACGAATTTCCAAGTGTTAACATGCATATATGGAACCAATATGTTCTAGTGGGGACTTGCATAATCATTCAAGTGTAAAAGAATATTTGAAGGCGAGATTGACAAAGACACGTCTTGTATGGAATGAAAGCAACAATTGGAGTACACTTTAAAATAGGTTGTGACAAATGACAACCAAGATGAGAGAGTAGTTCTAGAGTAAGTTTCAAGGCAAATGAGGCTTGAAAATGGGGAAAAGCTCAAAAAAGTGGAGCTAACTAGCAAGAGGACAAAGATGTGTATTGCATTGAATACGTACATGAAGAGGGAATGGATACAGTGATGCCCATTTGTAGAAAGAGTATCTAAAATCAAGAGTGAAAATAGTAAAGAAGATAAGTGTCTCCAAAGCAAAAATATTGCAAGGGGTGATGATAAAGAAAGATAAGATGAAGCAAAACGAGAGGAAAATTTGATGACTCAAACTTAGAAAATCATGGGTAGAGATGTATGGTCTGAGTAATCTAAGCATAACCATGGTTATTTAATGAACAATCTCATGTGTAGTAGAAAGTTCCCATATTCTGCACCATCCTCCTCTCCATTTGAACCACCTCATCATCCCCCAACTATGTATAGTGCCCCCTGTAGGGTCCATGGGGCAACGAACCCACCGAGTGGCCACTCGTTATCATTGATGAGCAAGGTCAAGGGGTAGGGTCCCATCACCTATAAAACTCAACATTTGGCAAACCAAATCCTTATTGCACATGCCAAGTTCTAGCCTACATGCACCCTCCCCAACAATTTGTGCATCCCAAGAATACCAATTATCACCAAGACCATTACACCTTCACACCAATAACAATGCATAGTGCACCATGGAACAAAAATCATCAAAATTTACAAAATCACACAACCTTTGGAAACCAAATAAGCATTGTGATTGTGGCTCAATCCTCCAACACTCTCCTTGTGTTAAGTGTGTTCTTTTTACATTTTCACGCAAGCCTTTGCCTTGAAAAAATTCACCTTACTTGTGCCAATAATTACCAGTTTCTTCTTCCTCGTCCTCTAAACATCCCACAACCTTTGTTGTCACATTTTTTGGTCATATGCATCTTCCGCCTTTTGTGTGGAATTGCATCTCTACCACCATGACCAACGCCTCTACCTTGGCCAAAATTCTTTTCGTAAGCATTACACATTGATTTCTCTTCCAACTTTAGCACTACCTTATGCTTCTTATACTAAAGAGATCTTTTGTAAGCTTATCTCAACCTAAATTGCAGATTTTAGGCCACGGACATACTTTAACACCAATTTATCCTTATCCTCATTGTGTCCAACTTGAATTGTGGTTTTGTATAACTCTTTTGTGTACTTAACATTCTAATCCTATTGCAGAGTCTGAATCCATTTGAACATTGTCTATTTGTAAAGAATGGGTAAGAAACTTCTCCCTAAACTTTGCGACCATCTTGCTCCAACTCTGTATCTTTTCCTTGCGCTTAGAAATTTGCTTGCCTTGCACAAAATCTTGCAAAATAGCACCATGTCCCTTCAAGTTGGTACTCTTGAATTTTGTTATGGAATTCTTTTGTCCTTTCAAATTCAAAGCAACTTTGTCTCACTAAGCTAATATTTCAAATTCATCTATCTCCAAACCTCTACCATAGCAAAAAAATTCAATTTTTGTGGCCTTTTTGTTTTTCAATCACCATGTCACCCTTGTGTTCTTCAATAACAACGTGGCCCTTTTGTTCTTCAATAACCTCACAAGCTATCCTACGACATCTCCATCTTCAAATTCATCTTCTTATTCTTCTAGTTCTAAACGACTCTCTTAGGCTTCTTTAATTTGTTGCCTACTCTCCCATTCTTCTATTCTTCTCCTTAATGCTTGCAATTCTCGATTCATTGTCACTCTTCTACTTCTTGCCATATGACCCTCTTGAAGTTTTCTATGAGGATTCTTCTTGCTCGTATCTCTCTCCCAATACTTCCAACCTTGCTCTCAAACCAAATAGCACAATTAGGGCATGGTGAACCAAATCCACCTCACTAGACCACAAACTACAATTTTGTTAGAACAAAAACAACACTCAACTAATTCAAGCATAGAATACGTAGCATTACAAAACCAAGAACATGTCATAGGGGCAATGGTGTACTTGTGCTCATTAATAGCCAAATGCATTTACACAATTTGTGCACTTGGAGTAATCCAATGGACTTTTAGATTAATTCACCATAACTAACTCTAATACTATAACTTCAATTAATTGGTTGATTAACTGTAATTGTTACAATTCTATTTATTCATCTCTAAATAGCTATTCACTTCCTTTACACTTCACCTTCCATACGGTTGCGAGAACGAGGGAATGAGTCTAGCACAACTAGAAGCTACCCACATATTTCTAGAGAACAACACATTGGTAATGGAAAAAAGATATAAATCAGGCCTCTAACTCAATGTACTTTTTTATTCCCATTGTTGAAATAAAAAACATGGTTCAATTATAGTCAAGAATCATGCTTTTCCCCTTGAATAACCTACCTCAAGATAAACCCTACAGAACAACTATTTTAGTGGAAATTAAGCTACCTCATGATGACCCCATGTTCTAATTACTTGCCTACTACTCACACCTTCAAATGCCTAGTATTCATCCTTCAAGCAATTACAAATGGATTACGACATCCTCATAAGTCTAAATATTCAACAAAATTTGGTGTCACTTAGATATCAACAAAATCAGAAAAAATAGCCCATGGGGGGGCAGAGCAAGTGGTAAATGGATTTGTTTGTGAATGGAAGGTCATGAGTTCAAATCCCCCCCAAATTAACCCGTGTGCCATGGTTCGGGCGCTGTGGTTACACCTAGGTTTATAGTGGTAGCGGGATTGGATCCCTGGACCCCGTGTTACGCGAGTACCAGCCCGTCCCCAGTTGCTGATTCCCCTAGTCAAAAAAAAAACAGAAAAAATAAATAAATAAACACAACTCTCCAACAAAGATTTCCTACCTAAACCAAACATAATTTACACTTTCGCATGCCTATTCCAGTCCCTAAAATGGGCACTAGGCACGCAAGAATGCATATCTATTTGTTCTCACTTATCCAAGAACATATAGAATGGGATATCTATATATTTTGTTCCATACACTCCTGGACACACGGAAACGTCTCATGGAGATTCCTTGATTCATTTTCCCCAGTGGATGAGTTAGTCTCCCAGTGGCACTCACAAAACAAATACCTTGTTCTAATAAAAAATTGCCTACACAACCTACAATAATATGTAGAATACACAAACAACAACATAGTAAACACAACTTTCTGAACTAGAGAAATCCCGCCTAGAAAATAAAAGCTTCGCAATGTTATTACAATTTTCAATGAACTATTACATATAGTACGTGTTTCATGCAAGGGATTGCCACCCTTTCTACCATACAACAAAGATTACAACAATAGATAAAATGTAGAGACATGTCCTATTTTGATGCACAACTTGTCTCTGTATGATAGACTTCGTCACACTTGACGATATTATGAGTCTATTCTATTACACTATTTTTGTGAAACAACACTTCCCCAAGCGCTTTCCAACTCCAAAACCCTTTAAAACACACATACTAGCATATTGAACTAGGTTTCTTGATTGAATGAGCAAGCAACCTTCCTCACGAATTACCTACAATATGTTGACTAAGTATCCATTATAATGGCAACCCAATTGCCCTAACCATTTCCTTGGGAACCACCCATTTGGTAGCTTGGCATTTGTCAACAACTATTGTGTTGGTTCTTTGCCTCCTCAATGCATCAATTCAACTCAATCTTTTTGGTTGTAGCTCTATTATCTTCTATTACTTAGAATTCCACACTAACTTATTGTTATCACCAACCTTGTAGTTGTCTGTGCGAGGTAGATCCAGGATGGATGGTATAGGGGCAAGCAACTAAGGAGGTGGAACCAAGACTACCTAGACTCCCAAATGGATGGTTGTCACGCCAATCAAGGCAGTCTTCGCTTTATGTTATCTAAGTCCAAAACAACAACGGGGGAGACCCGGATCTACTCCCTACAGGAGAGATCAGACCTAGACACTAGAACAGATCAAATGTGGCTTTGAAGTACATAAGGTGTTAGGTAAATGGAAACCCTTAGCTCTCGGGTTTAGGTACTAGCAACTAGTGAAGATGACCACTGCCTTGGGAAACGTAACTGTGGCAAGGTGAGCAAAAACAGATTTGGGACTGTCTAGTACCAAGGAGATGGACTCAGTGGAAGACATGAAGGTATCAAGTAACCTGAGTTATCAAGGAATGGTCAACTTTTTGGGGAAAGAGGTCAGGAAGGGCTAGCGCTATGCTTGGAGATCAGTGCCTGTTCAGCCTTGGGTAATGGAGTCACTATCAACACAACGTTTCAGTGAACCCACCTGGGATATGCCTTGATCTATGGACCCAAAAAAGGATATGGCTCAGAAGATTCAGGTTACAAGGAAATCAACAGTAGAAGGGCTAGCGCTAGTGTTTAGAGAGGCAGATCTACAGATCTAGAGCCACCAGGAGACTATCAGCTCAGCGTTGGAGTGGAAATGAGATCAGGATGACCCGATCTACAAACCCAAATCAGAAAATTTCAGGAAAAATCAAATCTGGAAAAGTCAAAATCTGATGAAGGGGGCTAAGAGGTTGAAAGTTAGTTTTTCAGATCTAGGGCAACCTGGCAGGAACTAGCTCAGCGTTGGGGGTGATTTGGACTGTGTGGGACCCGATCTATCAGTCTATGAAGTCAAAAATCAAAAAAAGTCAAAACCCTAGCAGGTCAAAATTCCAATGGGGCGTTATGCAGTTTGCAGGCTAAAAATAAGATCTAGGTCAAACTAGTAGGAATTTGACCAACGTTGCAGTAGATTTAGTGATGGGGAGGCCCGATCTATGAAACCCAGCAGTGGTTTGGCCAAAGATCGGATGGTTCCCATATTTAGGATTTTTTAAGGGTTTTTTAATATTTTAAAGATTTTCAAAAAAATGGAAGGAAAACAGGATTTAGATCTGTTAAAGAGAAGAGAGTTACCTATTGGATCGTACCTGTAAATGCTTGTAGAAGTCTGAACAACGATGATCCTTGCTATCCCGATCAATTCTGGAAGATCCAAGTGATTTCTATATCGGATGTAAGCCCCAAGCCACCAATGCGCCCCCTACCCTGCATGAGCAAACGTCAACAATATCAAATTTGCTAAGACAAGATAAAAAAACCAAATGCTACAGGAAAGTAAAACAAAGTAATCATAGATCACAATGAAACTAATGAAAACCCCCTGATCCAAGATGAAGATAACCGAACGAGTTGAGGTCCCCCTGCAAAAACGCTCTAGCCAAAAACGCCCTCCTGTAGACAAGACAATGATAGCAGAAAAATATAGATCTCACATGAATTTCCACAATGCTAGGAAGCAAAAAACTATCCAATCACCATTTGAGAACATCAAATGCAAAGCAGATCCAGAAGTATCCACGGAAAAATCTTTCTATTATTCAGATCCAAGAGCCAAAGACCCCTTACAAATGAGTAGCTCTCTCCTTTAAATAGAAATGAGAGAACCACAATCATAATCGAATCCTAAAAAACGAGTGGCTAAAATTAAAAGATAAAATGTTCTAATCAACGGTTGAGATGAACTCAACATACAATACATGGATCAATATAACCATAAAGTAACAAAGTGGACTAAATCACCCATAAAGAGGGTACTCCACTCAACAAGAAATAAATGAAACACATGGTGGGTCCAAGGAGTGTTGACTAACTCCCTCTGGGTGTCCCCATGGCACAATAAAATAATATAATATTTTAATCCTTTGACTTTGTGCCTCCTTGAGGAAAACGTGAGCCTCCCAAAAGCTCCAGAAAATAATATAAAAATGCCCAAAAATAGGTGTGGGCCCAATTAGGTGCTGCAACTGTTGGAGAAGGTGTGGAGGGCATCCTCTCATCATTATGACTCATCCCATGTCACTTCCTTGCCTCAGTAGCCAAAATCGATTTCTTCAATAGCCATTTAATCATGTTTTAATATACCTCAGGAAACGTGAACCTGCCAAAACAACCTCCTAGGGTGCCTGCGTTGTCAAACTGAGCCCACCAGGGTCTCTGGGATGGGGGTACTATGGTACAAACAAGTGGCTGCACCCCCTATGCCCACACAACGCCCTAGGAGACCCAACTAAAACATCTCCCTGCTCAGACATATCAACATGTGAAGAAAAACTACATCAGAAAAGCAGAATGAGCCTGATCATATCTGCAAGTGCCCGGAACTGAAAATAAACTGTCTCATTAGACTCAGAGAGTCCCAATCCATCTAGGGTATATACTCACACCCCTCACAGGTCTCTACCTGATCATCAACCATATCCAATAAACAATATAACCATCTGTAAATGATCAGACACCAATAATAACTCAGACTATCATCCATCTGCTGCAAGTGTTATTAGGCTAAGACATGCTCTACAACTCATTCAAGCAACAATCACAACAAGTAGCAGTCATTTCACTGGCGGTACATCAACCAATACATATATAAGGCTTTATTTATTATTACTCAGACTAGACTTTCAGGACTATGCTCACTTCATAGTTGTAGTCAATTTGCTAGTGAAGGGTGAAAGATGAAATTGACAAGGCTAAGGCAAAGGATGACTTCCTACTTAACATCATGACACTTTGGATATGGATGGGGAATACTCACTATAACCAATACCGGACAAACACCAACACAAGGAATGGCAGTGCCTCACAAAGGGTTGAGTTGTTTAGAGAGTGCTTATTCAACTTAGGCATCATGACTACATCAAGCTTGATCCAATTTCATTAGGATCATCAATTTTATTTCCATGGCATTTTTGGCCTATATGACCCTTTGGGACTTCTCACCAGTGCTTAAAAGCACAGCTAATCGCAGCTTTCATCTAGGAAATATTCATTTTAAAAGGTCAGGAATATTTGGATATAACATATTTTTAACCATTGCTTTTTTGGAGCTTTTCTTATACCCTTCAAGGGGTATTTTAGCATTTCATTGCTCTTGCCCTCTTTACATATGTTAAGAAACACAGGTTTAGCATTTTCATTTTCCATGGGCGCATATATAATATTTCCAATACAGGTAGTACATGAGCTTTCAATTTTAGCCAACAACATCTCAAGTGACCAGGGGGAGTTCGACACAGTGCCAAACATCAGGACAACCAACCAGAATGATTTAGGCATACAATGCAACTCACCAAAGGCAAGTTCTGTCACCAACTCAGATCCAAGACACACTATAAACAAGGAGCTTTGTCCAACAAAGGTTCTAGCGAGGAAAAGGTCCTCCATGCCATAAGTCAAGTAGTAAGTCGGGTTAGAAACAAAACTGGAAGGTAATGGATGTGTGGAGACAATGAATGATGAAGCCAACACTAGCAAGCCAAAACAATGGTGGGAATGACTACCTCTATTCTCCCTAAGGACGGTAAAACCAATGAGTATAAATCAGGAACTTCAAAGTCAGAGTAGGGACATCAATATATAAATACAAATACATCCAAGTCCATATTATTATGACCGCCAAATCATGACACTACATGTTAATACATGTCACAAAGATGAGTAGAAGAGCAATGATAACCATAACACAATATAAAAAGCTGAGTCATAATCATGCATATAATCCATCTGAAACATCATATGTCCAATGAGAAAGCACTAATATAAAACCGGGCATCAATAACTGCTCTGTAATGACTAAATGGCTACACCAGTCCTCAGATCTGAGTGTCCTGAGACTCGGTCCTAACATGGGAGAGTACAATAGTCCACCAATACAATAATGAGCCATCAAAACTGCTCATCTCAGCATCTCATATGTAAGAGATCTGGCTGAAAAATGTACTATGTCTGAAAAATAGAATATGGTAGCCTAGCTACTATATATGTGATAACACTTATCTTGGAGAACATCTTAAAGTCTATCAATTGCCAATGAGTGTACATCGACTAAGGTTTGACATACGTTCATCAACATCAATATGAGCCCCATCAATAGGATGTTTGTTGACATTGACTTTGGTCCTACTAACAAAAGTCAACTGACTTGGATTGTCGAATGTTCACATCGACTTCAATCCTATAGACAAATAGTTTGTTGACCTCTGGTCCATCAACCTTTTCCAAACCCAATCCTATATGGATCAAACTTCCCCCTTAGTAGCATTTTAATCCCTTAAAGATCTAGAGAATCAAAGATTTGCAAAAGGTTTTGGAACCTCTCCTGCACTTGTTCCTTCGTGATCCACTCGCCTAGCACTTGCCCCCTAACCTAACCAACAATAATTCCCATGACCCTCCTCAAGTTTCACAAACATTCCTATGCAAGATCATATCTTCAAACAACTTAGTGTATCCGTCATGTTAACCACACAAACCAACATCTTGAGATTAAATCCCTAACATGAATGATGGCTTATAGATAAACAAGAGGAAGGCCAATGTCACTACACCTAACCTCTTCTGCTCTTTACGCTAGCTCTTCTCTAACTCAAGGGGGGGGTCCTAAGGGTAAGATTACTAAAGCTTGCAGTTAGGTTCAAAGTGAAATGAAGGAATAGCTTTAGCAAAATGGTTTAATGATAGTTAATTTAAGAGATAAGGGTGATGAAGGTATTGGAGACCAATGTCTTATCAAATGGGTAAATGGGCTCAATTAAGAATAGTAATGAAGAGTGTACTAACATCCAAGGATAGCTAGGGTTTGAGAGCCAATTCCTACCATATCCAAGAAAGGCCAGATTTATCATAGGATCTACAAGGGGATAACCAGAGTGGTATCTTCAAATCTACTTGACCATAATACTCGTCAAAAATGGAATCCTACAACATACAATCAAGAGTTGAAAATATACCTCCTATTCAACCATAAACCTAAACAAATTTAACCTTACAAAGTAAAGAGCTTACCTGCAAAACATCCCCCAAGCAAGAAACCATTATTGATCCAAAAATACACCATAGCATTAGTAAGATTTCCTCATCATAGCGCTAACATCAACCATCCATAAGAGCCAAAAGATATTCCATCAAGTCATAGTGGGATTTCTCCCCCAATTCAAAAATGAGAAATGAATGAGAGACAACCCTTGTATAGGTTGTAGCTCTATCTCATTTTACAATAAAATATGAATAAACTAGGCTAAAACCCTAGATCTAGCCTAGGATGGAGTAAACAAATCAAAATACTCCAACAAACCCTAACAGACTCTAACAACATCCATGAAATATGGTGGTCAAAACCACAAGTTCAATATCCAAGAGAAGAAAGCCCCAAGAAGGTTTTGTATCTCCATTAAATGTAGGTGAATGATGAGAAGAAATCAAACCTAGCCTCAAAAGGCTCTCCAAAGTTAGCGCTCCAAGAAAAAGTCCTCAAAAGGTGGAGCACTTCCTCAAATAAGGTGAATGCTCTCCATGAAAAGGCTCCAAAAAGGCATGTATGACAAAAATATAGTGTGACTCTTTAAGCGACAATTCTGGAATTACTAACTTCCACATTACTTAATGAATTTTCTATAATAATTAGTTTTTGAAAATCTCGCAGCCACTGTACATCTAATGGCATTAAGATTGCACAATTATGTGTGCTCTATCAAAAGATAACTACCCCCAAAATAGGACACCCCTCCAAAAACATCCCATTAAAAATGCCCTATATGAGTGTGTAAACAACTCTCCAAAGGGTGGTGCCCATCAAGGGAAGAACAATGAATGTAGAACAAGTCAACAAGTGCAAGAGGTTGCTTCCATACATCAAGGGATCAAACCCTCAACCAACAAATAGATCTATGTGCAATACTCCATCAAGTGGGGAACAACTTCAACATTTGTTCAATGAATGTCCACATAACAATCAAACCCCAACCTCCATGCCAACTCATCAATACATGAACGAAGGAGACCATCAAAAAAATAGGAGCATCCAACTCAAGAACAAGTGTCCACGATAGATAGCCAACTCATAAGGAAAGGGACAACCCCTTCTACAAGCCACTAAATGCCACCACACATGCCAAAAGAGAGAAATGAGGGCACTCAACCAAGATGATACCTAAAAGTGCTCCAATGCCACTATGTGCCAAGGATCAAGAACGCACCACAAGAAAAGGCCTCCACAAGCATCGATACTAGGCCATCCAAAACTCCATCAATATGTAGCCCCATGCTAAAAATGTGATAAAAATCGCATGTGGACACCCATGCAAAATGGGGGATAACAAATCACACAGTAAGTCGATCACTACTAGAAACAATGGTTCTGTTGGAAACTTGAATCTTTATCAAGCATTACCATTTCAAAGTCTCAACTTGCTTGCATTGATAATAGAGTAAATACTCGCATAGACAAGTAGATCACATTTGAAAGAATTGTCCTTCCTTTGTTGTATAATCTTGAAAAGGAAATAGCAAATCAACTTGATTTTTTGACATACACCTTTTAGAGTTTTGTTGTCAAGGTACAACTACACCATGTCAAGGAATTTAAACTAGTTAGCTACTCAATATTGTTTATGGTTTTCCTTATAACATTGTTGATCTCTACATTAATGTTATTGAACCTGGTTATGGATCTTCTTAAACCTGACAACCTTTTGTCATTCATCTTTGTTTATGATAAACAAGCTTTCAATACGTCTAGAGAAAGATCAAAGAAAAATTAATTGAAAGAACCTAAGTATTGTTAATTTTATGATCCCAAATCTGATTAACAGTTCAAACTTCAAATAACTTATTTTAAATTATTAACTGCATACACACTAAGATCTAACAAATCACGCAGCGAAAGGACACAAGTGTAATATCCCCAATCTAGAAATCAGAAATATTAACTCAACCTAAGAGATTGAAATCATGAAAGTTAAGATTGGGTGCAATTTCTAGCTTTTGGAGGCTAAAAACTGCAAGTTTCCAACGCATCCCAAATGGCTCTAAACCCCAAAGAATTTCAGATCTGAAGCAGGGGATGGGTCAAGATCTAAAGCAGGGAATGGATCCCGTAGGATTCCTATTGACATCTATGACACTCAGACAAATTGTTAGAAAGATTTACTATAGAACTTTGCCTTGACAGATTGCACATTTCCTGAGTGCATCACACCTGGGGGTCGTCACAAGAACCCGCTAGTGTCAGTTACCTAGAATTATGTGGGACTCAATGGCTTCTGGTGCAAATCTGAAGACAACTTAATAGCATCAAGGTCATATATTTCACACTTAGGGTCACTCACTTATTAGATTCGCCAACAGGAAGTGTAGAATTCAATCACAATGAAAGACTAGAAACTCCCCCAAAATTGCTAATAAACTGCTGGAAGAAATAGACCTCCAAACTGAATCGAATCCTTGCTAACTTCTAAATAGAGCCTGGGTTTGACCCTCAAACCCTCATGACATACATACCAGAGCCAAAAAATCAGAAATATAGAACTATTTTTAATGGTTTTGCTTGAACAAAAAAAGAGAGACAATTTCTAGACTAGACTAGGAATCACACAACTGGAAATATTTGTACACTTTCAAAGGATTTATGCACTGAAACTCAAGTATGAGCAGAGAACCCTTCCAGATCTTATCATGGATGTAGATTAGCAGTAAGTTACAGAACTTTCAACCCAGATCCAAGGCCAAGAGATGCCCAGATCAATACAGAACAATGTAACCATAAACAGTGCTTCAGAAACAAGGGTTTTAACACATAAGACTGGATCTTCTTGTACAGTTTCGAATCAGGATCTTGGTTCTGCTCATATGGCTATGCCCTTGACCTGCAAATGGACTTGGACAACTTGAATGGTGAGCCCACTGAGAAACTCACACCAAGAGGTCCGCCCTCCTTACACAGAAATCACCAAAAACACTGGAAAACACATGAAATGGATGATCTTTGCATTACCAAACTTGAGTTTCCTGATGGATTTCATCTCCAAACCACTGATCTGCAACTATGGCTACGCCCAACACCTGATAAAACAAATATGCAGCCAATATGGACAGCCAAGAAACTCCCAATCACTTCACAGGTGCGTCATCTTCTTCCAATACACTCAGAAATTGAAACTAGGAAAAGAAAACTCTGCAAATTGAACCCAGCTGCAGCTGGAACCACCGGAACACTACCACACCAACTTGAAACTCTAAAATAGACCTGCATAAATAATATTTTGTTGCATTTAAACTCTGTGAAAAGGATTGGATATCCTTCTCCTTGAGGACTAGCTGAAATGCTAGCAAACACTTCAACTAGTTCAAAGGACAGAGGGGCACATTTCCCTACTGTTGGCAAGGGGCACACCACCCAAGCCTCTGAGAAGCACACAACTCTCAAGTCAATCAATAAACTGCCAAAAGATGTGAAATATAGTGCTCAACCTCCTTTTATAAACTTTTGGTGGCTTCTTTGGCGAGTTACATTACACATGGACCACTTGCCTCATCAATTGTGCCCTCACTGGCTAAATTAGGACTTTAGCTTTTCGAGATTATTTCCCTGCTTTCTTGTCTTTTCTGCTTTAGGCCGCTTTTCTTGCTTTTAGGAAAAAAACTGGAAACTTCTGCTTTCCTGGATTTTTTGTTGCTTTCCTGGATTTTTTTTTGCTTTCCTGATTTTCATTTGCTCTCCATGCTTTTCAGATTCTTTCCTACTTTTCATTGCTTTGTCCAGTTTCCTTTTGTGGGAGACAGCTCATGAGGGTCCAACCGTCCACCAACCTCTTATCCGCCCTCTTGGGCCAGCTTGGCACTTCCAACTCTTTAAATAATAATTAGAAATTTAATTATTCCAAAATTTTGGTCCCCATCATCCTTTCAAATTTATTTAAATATATAAATGACTATAGCCAAAATTAACCCCCTTGTTAATTAATTCATTTTTTTCCACTAGAAAACATGGGAATTGAATGGGTTAGTGGTTTGACCATGGTCCCCCTTAGGTGGGGACATTACAACAAGAAATCAAATATATTTGACACTTAGATTTCACCTAAAAATCCCAACTGGGGAAAAACCAACAAACAAGTATTTTTATTAGCTATAAAAATCCTGGCTCTCGTCCTAGAATAATGGCCCACTGAGGAATACAATGATAGAATGCTAGCCTTCACACCTCAAGATCATTCCTTCGATTTTGTTGGTTGTTTACCCTCGACTACCCCTTGCTCCTTTCCTCTTACCCTACCCCGACACCTACACACTTGGATGGAAGTCCTTCTTTGCCCACTCACTATGTGTGGCAGTGTGTATCACCTCCCCTCCTTAGGCTTTCCTTTTATATCATTACAATGTCTAAAATACCATGGGCTACCAAATACCATGTGCCTTCTAGATATCCTAAGTGATTTTAGATCACTTGAGATCTACAGCTACTACTTAATCCTTCATTGACACAACTTATGTCACCTTTTAGCCATTATAACATAAAAGCCACTTGCCCTTTCAAGCAAGCTCCTAGAGAGATCCTATAGACAACTATGGCATGCCCGACACCTGGCCTATGTAGAAGTAGTTGTCCGAGTTACAAAAACTAACACTCCCTCTTAGCAAGGATGGTACTTCTGAAAGAACCCCCACCTGGATCTATCTCCAATTCCACCACATCATCTATTGTTGTAGTTGCTACCTTTGATGGAAGACTTCCCTACCACCTACTTTGAAATCTGCTCTGAAGACTTGTCCCTCTACTTCATGTTCCTAGGAATATCTACTAGCTCCTGAGCATCCATCAATATTAGCTCATACCAACTAGTCTTGACAGTACTGGAAGAAATGGAAGGGGTCAACTCCCTCTTCCCCTCTCAAGGTTTACTCCCCATACTAGAAATCTATGAACTCTACTCACCCTTCGAAGTCTTATGCTCCTTAATGTTTGTCATTGGTTGTAATCCATGATCCATGATCCCCTTGGACTCACATACAGGCTGACCCAACAACCTGTATAACTTACCCTGTCTGACACCAAGTATCACTGTTGCATCCTGGGTAGCTCCCTCTGACCGGATGAGTACCTACCCATCTTGGAACACAATCCCATACCCCTTGTCCTCTAGAGTTGAGACTGAGAGCACATTTGTCCCCACCTCTAGGAAATACATTACTCCTACCAACTCCAGAGATCCTCTTGAATCTAGCTAGAATAGCATTGTTCCAAGCTAGAATTGTTTCCTTTACCAAGGAGAGTGGTGTCTCTAATGCTTCATTGCCTCATACAAAGCATACAACTCACTATCGTAAGTCAAATAGTTTAGGACTCCTTGTTTCCAAATGCATCTACTTCAATTTCAGAGGCTTTACTCACGTTAAGTAGGTCTACCATAAGAGTGTTGAACATATCTATTACTTCAATGCATCAAATGCTTCTCTTGGGCCTCGACACATTCAAACTTTACTTCTTTGGTTAGGGCATGTAACAATTTTGCTAGAGATGAGAAGTGCTTAATGGATTTCTACAAATATTGAGCAAGGTCTATGAAGCTTCACACTTCAGTCAAATTGTTCAATCTCAACCAATGTACAATAGTTTAAACTTTACTATGGCTAGACCAATCCTCAACTCAATTCCTCTAACTACAAAGCCTAGATAGTCTGGTGGTTGTTTAATAAATTCACATTTCTTCAAATTCATTATTAGTTAATTTTGCTTCAAGGGCTCCAATACTTGTGCCATATGATAAAGGTGTCCATCCCAAGTTTTAATGAAGATCAAGATGTCTTTTAAGTAGACAATGACAAATTAATCAATGAATGGTTTGAGGACCCCATTCATTAACTTCGTAAACGTTGTTGTGAGCATTGCACAATCCAAATAGCATTGCCAATCATTCAAAGAGCCCTTGCTTTAACTTAAAAGTATTCTTCCAAATGTCTTCCTCTCTTATTCTTGAATGGTTATAACTAGAATCTAGATGTAATACCCTAGTTTTGACCCCATGGTATTTAATTGTACATAATGTATGAAAATCATGGCAAGGAGCTCAAGGCCAAGGCCCTGCCATTGATTGATGTTTGGGGATAGGTGATCAAGGTTGATACCTATGGTTTTGGTGCTAAGTCAAGCACAGTATATATATATTGATATATCATGTAAATGTACAAATTAATATAATACAACAGCTAGCTAAGGAACTGCAAACGTTAAAGAGATGGGAGCATGATTCCACAAGGGATAGGGTGGGGAGTTAGTCAAACCCCTAAGCCAATAGGGTGTGACCAGATGTCAATGGGGAAACCAATGAACCCTCAACTACCCTTTTTGTCCTCTGTCCTCAATCATTAAATTCTTCCAGGAGGTGGATGAGGCAGTTAAATCCTTGGGCAGAGCAAGGCATGGCAGTCTGATGGCTTGACTGAGCAAGCCTCCAAGTCTATAGCCTGGGGAGCCGCATTCTTGCTTCTACAGCAGGTAAACCGACGAGATGCGTGGCAGTTCCTCCTTTCTCCTAGGCGAGAGAAGGTTTTGTTGTTCTGAGCGTCGTGGTTGTTCATTATTCACTCGCGTATTGATCATTCACGATTCATTCAAGAGCGGGTTCACTGTGGTGTAGCGAGAGCCTGTGTTGATTTACTGTCTGGAGTCGCAAAACTGGTTTTCTGCAAGTATTTTCCTTTGTCGAGTAAAGGGGGCAGTGGAGATCAATCGATTTGAGGAGAGTGTAGTCCTTCGTCCTCTCCTGGCGCTGTAGCGCACTGGTTCATTGTTCATAACGATTTGTTTCACTCTCCTAAGTCGCGGAAGGCGTTTCTGCAATGGTTTTTCTCTGTTACAAAGTTAGTGAAGCCTGTGTTGCTGTGTTTCCCTGTGGTTTGTTGTGTTGTGCATCCCTGTTTTGGTTTGAATACTTAGGAGTGGAGGAGGGCCAGAATTGGCTGATAAGCCTAGTAAAGAGAGGAACCTCACAGACAGAACAAGAGGGCTGGTAAATCCTTTCTGCACACCTTGAAGAGCACTGGAAGGGAAGGTATGGCCTGAGGAACTGTGTAGCAGTGAAGGGAATACTTCCTTGTGTTGGGTGGTATAGATATTGAGGAGGCCAAGCCAGATCTTGTGTAGGTACCATGGCTCTGTGGTTGAGCTCACTAGCTTATCAATTCTACCTTTCCATTGCCTTAGTAGCTGAAGAAAATCTAACTAAAACATCAACATCTCATTGTGACATTATGTCAAACACTTAGCATGCAAACTAGATTTACTGCTCATCTGAGTTATGATTTGCTAGACTTCTTAATAGCACATCTACTGATAACTTTAACATAAATACATATGCATGCATCAAAATCTAGCTGAAGACAATAATACCCATAAGAACACTGAGAAGTTTAGGGCCAAGCCCAGGGCAAAACCCTCACCTCTGTGAGGTAAAACCCAAGAGAAATTTATTGGAGAGAGAGAATACATTTGCATAAGAGATTTCTTGCTAGTCTATACTAAGAAAATCACTGAGAAAAAAATGCAACAAACAAAGGAAAAATGTACCAGCAATAAATGCTGCTGTACAGCGTCTTCCTTCAGCAAAAATGTCTAGAAACTTGTGCTAAAACCAGCTGCCTCGATTTCTGTGCACCAACCCTCAATCAGCAAGTACAAATATCGATTTATGTGCAGTTGTACGACTTCCAGCATTAAATGCAGATGTACGGCCTGTACTTTTACTGTTGTACGATCCGTACAGTACAGCCTGCTGTCTCGTTTTCTGTGCACTAGCAAGATAAATTTGATCTCTTCTCTCTCTCCCACGTGAGGTTTCTCTCTTCACTCCCATGTGCCACTAAAAATTTCTCTCTTCCTTGGATATCTTTCTCTTTTCCCAATGCTTCATTAAAAAAGTGAAAACTCACTTAGAAACCCTAACTAACTGAAACCCTAACCCTAACTTACTTTTCAAGGGTCAAGATTAGTTTAGATCTAAGGGTCCTTATTAAATGCACATTAAATGTCACTTTAATCATTTAATGTCATTTATTACATTCACATTATTTAATAAAGTCACTTTCACTTTATAAATATAAAGTCACTTTTTATAATATAAAGTGAACTTAGGAAAATACAAATACAAAACTATGTCCTCACCAGACACTACCAAAACGGTGAAGGACCTACTGAGTTACAATAAAAATTAACACTCCCTCTTAACGAGGAAGGTCCTTCAAAAAACAAGATCTATGTCACTTTCCTCTTTCATCTGCTGGAACTCACTCTTGCTCCTGAATCTGGATCTGTGACCTGTAGACCCCTCTGAATGCTTCGTAAGAATCTGCATCTTCTTCAGCATCCTCCTGCTCAAATCCCTCATACTGGTTGAGTCTTCTACCAATACTCACAAGAGAACTACTGTTCTCAGGAAACTGAATAATAGGCGCCATTGCAGTTTCCCCATCTGTTCCGGACCCTGAAAGCCATCCAAAACACGGATATACATTAACTCCTTTTAATGTATATAAGCTCTCTTTCTGGCTACCAAGCAGAATGGTGCCATCCACATCTCCAACAGGAAAT
>LPNX010555874.1:0-195443 GCA_001517045.1 Pseudotsuga menziesii | reverse complement strand
CCTCTGTGAGGTAAAACCCAAGAGAAATTTATTGGAGAGAGAGAATACATTTGCATAAGAGATTTCTTGCTAGTCTATACTGAGAAAATCACTGAGAAAAAAATGCAGCAAACAAAGGAAAAATGTACCAGCAATAAATGCTGCTATACGGCCTCCTGTACGGCCTCTTCCTTCAGCAAAAATGTCTAGAAACTTGTGCTAAAACCAGCTGCCTCGATTTCGGTGCACCAACCCTCAATTAGCAAGTACAAATATCGATTTCTATGCAGTTGTACAACTTCCAGCATTAAATGCAAATGTACGACCTGTACTTTTACTGCTGTACGATCCGTACAGTATAGCCTGCTGCCTCGTTTTCTGTGCTGAACCTTTTGCCTCGTTTTCTGTGCACTAGCAAGATAAATCTGATCTCTTCTCTCTCTCCCACGTGAGGTTTCTCTCTTCACTCCCACTTGCCACTAAAAATTTCTCTCTTCCTTGGATATCTTTCTCTTTTCCCAATGCTTCATTAAATAAGTGAAAACTCACTTAAAAACCCTAACCCTAACTTAGTTTTCAAGGGTCAAGATTAGATTAGATCTAAGGGTCCTTATTAAATGCACATTAAATGTCACTTTAATCATTTAATGTCATTTATTACATTCACATTATTTAATAAAGTCACTTTCACTTTATAAATATAAAGTCACTTTTTATAATATAAAGTGAACTTAGGAAAATACAAATACAAAACTGTGTCCTCACCAAACACTACCAAAACGGTGAAGGACCTACTGAGTTACATTAAAAATTAACAGTAGCCTGATAAGCCCAACTGTCAATTGGTTTGGTTGTGTCTTGATGTGTTTTGGCTTATTGCCTTGGACAGTCTGAGAAACCCAATTGCAAGTTGGTTTGACTGTGTTTTGATGTGTGTTGGCTGTGTGTAGGCCTGTTGTCCCTAGTTCCTTGTGGAAATCATGCCCAGCTCGGGGGTGGCAGTGTGTTGAGATATTAATGAACACACTGGCCTATGGTTGGGTGGAACGTTGCAGTCACCTAGCTAGTTGCGGGACAACTTAATCATCAAGATAAGTATTCTCTGTTATTCTAGTTTATGCATTGAAGTTGCTTATAAATGAATATGATGAACTAATTAGGATGAATGCTTGTTTATGCCATGTATTTGTTTACGAATTGCTATGTTCATGATTGGATGCTGGATGATGCTTAAGTAGCAGCTTACTTCTGTTATGTTTGCCTGCATTTTACTTTTGTACATGCCTTATGTTCTTGTATTGCATTTGCCTAAGTTCATGGAGGCTAGAAGCTTGTTATAGGGCCAAAAATGCAACTAAGGTAAGAATCAGTGGGTTTCTGCCCCTTGGAATCTGCCTAAGGGAGGCAGAATACAGAAACCGGACATAACTGTGGGAACAGGGGCAGAAATGTTGTGTTTCCGCACCCTGAGATCCACAGCGGAAGGCAGAATGCGGGAGAAAGAAGTTTCATCGAAGCTGAATGTGGGATTTCCGACTTCCGGGATCCGTCTACAGAAGGCGAAAGGTGGAAATCAAGAGAAAAGATAAGGCAAAAAGTGAGTTTTCCGCACCCCGAAATCTGTTTGCGGAAGGCGGGAGGTGAAAAAGGCAGTTGAAAACAAGGCAGAGTGCGTGTTTTTTTATTTCCGAAGTTCGAGGTCGGAAGCGCAAGAGTTCTAAGGCAAAAAATATAACTTTCTGATTTCCAAGGTCCGAAGTCAGAAAGCGGAAGTCGAAAGTGCAGAAAAGGCTAGGGTCGAAAGTTAAGTTTTCTGATTCCCAAGTTCCGTACTGGAGGGCGGAAAGGCAGAATGCGAAAGGCGGAATGTGGGTTCTTAAGCCTGTGAATGTATGTTGAAGAGTGTGTTAACGTCCATGCCCTGTGCTTGAAGGGAGAACAAGTGTTCTTGAAACAAAAAAATTTAATAATCTGCATTATGGGGCCTGGTTATGGGGACGTTACAGATTGGTATCAAAGCTGCGGGTTACGACATTGGGCCTTGATGGGCCAAGTTGAACAGTTAACAGAGTCATAGTATTGTTTGGAAAAGTGGGTTTTTGGCTTAGCCATGAGAACCTACAGCATGAATGATGTGCAGGATCCCTATGAGCACGGGGAAGATGCCATGGGTGAAATGCCATGGGTGAAAATGTTCGCGTTGGAAATGCTGAGACAGAGTCTAATGAGAGTAGATTCCAAGAGACTCCACCAAATTTTGCAGCCACCATGAGAAGCCTAAGGGTGGAGATGCAAAGTTACCGGGCAAATAATGAAAGATTGGTTAAGGCTCAGGAAGAGCAAAATCATCTGAATGCAGCCATGCTGCAAAGTTTGACAGACATCCAGGGGCGGATGAACTCGGAGCATCGAACAGCGTTTTCTGAGTGGGTTGCCTCAATCTTACAAAGACGGAATTGAATTTGATGAACCCAAAACTTTAGAAAAAGATATAAGAAAGGCTAAGTATTGTTATGATCAGGTTAAAGGCAACCCTGATTACCATAAGACATGGAAGGGTAAAAAGAATGAAAGGTCTGATCAGAGGATAAAAGGTTTTAAACCTTCTAACTTTAGGAACCAGCAAAAGAAGCCATCACAAGTTGTGAACCAACCAAGGTGATGGGGGAAAAGCCAAGAATTCCAAAAGAAATCAAAGAAGCTCTCCAATGCTGGAGATGTGGAGGACCCCATCTACACAGGAATTGTCTACTTGAGGATGGGAATGTAAGGCCAGCTTACAACATTCAAGAGGCAGAAACGGTGGATCAAGTAGAGGGTTGTCCCTAGGATTTATGCAGCACTGGAGGACTACCAGGCAGAACATCAGTCAACTATGGTTGAGGTTGCAGGTAAGATTGCTGAACAATTTGTTTCTGTTTTGATTGACCCTGGTTCTACTCACAGTTATATTACTCCTATAATAGTTGAGGTTTGTGCTTTTAAGAAGTTAAAGCATAACAAGTCATGGTTAGTCCAACTAGCCACTGGAACCAAGAGAAAGGTTAGTGAAGTGGTAGAGAAATGTCCATTGGTTATGAATGGGCTAGTCACTTATGTAGATCTGAATGTTCTACCACTTGTTTCCTATGATGTCCTCATTGGAATGGATTGGTTGGAAGCACACAAAGTAAAGCTTGATTGTTACAACAAGACTTTTGAGTGCTTGGATGAAGAAGGCAACGTAAGGGTTGTGAGAGGCATTTCAAAGGTGATTTCTAGTAGGCAAATTTCAGCCATGCAGCTGAAGAAGTTCTGTAGGAAAGGTTGCAGAGTGTATGTAGCCCATGTGTTGGAGGCAGCGGAGAATGAAACTCCTCGGT
The DNA here is from genome assembly GCA_001517045.1 of Pseudotsuga menziesii. NCBI lineage: Eukaryota > Viridiplantae > Streptophyta > Pinopsida > Pinales > Pinaceae > Pseudotsuga > Pseudotsuga menziesii. The sequence continues at coordinate 192,102 of LPNX010555874.1, read as the reverse complement.
TGGAGGACTTTCATGTGTTGCAGGTATTCAAGGATGTTTTTCCTGATGAGATTCTAGGGCTTCCTCCAAAGAGGGACATTGATTTCATCATTGAACTTGTGCCAGGAGCAGCACCAATGTCCAAGACACCCTACAAGACGAGTACACCAGAAATGCTCAAGATGAAGATGCAACTGTAAGAGTTGTTGGAAAAGAAGTATATCAAACCAAGTGTGTCCCCTTGGGGAGCACCTGTGCTGTTTGTGAAAAAGAAAGATGGTACACAAGATGGTACACTCAAGTTGTGTATTGATTACAGACAGCTGAACAAGGTCATTGTGAAGAACAAATATCCTTTGCCCAGAATTGATGACCTCTTTGATCAAATAAGAGGAGCAAAGGTGTTTTCAAGTTTGACTTAAGGTCTGGTTACCATCAGGTAAGAATCAAGGATGAAGATATTCATAAGACAGCCTTCAGGACAAGGTATGGACATTATGAGTTTGTAGCGGGACCATTTAGTCTCACAAATGCACCCGCTACATTTATGTGCCTTATAAATAGTGTCTTCAGTAAGTATTTGGACAAGTTTATTCTTGTTTTCCCTGATGACATTCTTATTTATTCTAAAAATGAGGAGGAGCATGAAGAACATCTGAGATTAGTTTTGGAATTGCTAAGGGAGCATAAGTTGTATGCAAAGCTGAGCAAGTGTGACTTTTATAAAGATAGGATTCACTACTTGGGTCACATTATCTCTGAGGAGGGCATATCTGTAGACCCTGAAAAGATTGAAGCCATTATGAATTGGCCTACTCCAAGAAATGTGACAAATGTAAGATCTTTTATGGGCCTTGCAGGATACTACAAGAGATTCATTGAAGGATTCTCCAAGGTTGCACATCCAATCACTTCCTTGCAAAGGAAGAGAATAAAATTTGAATGGACACCAAGGTGTGAGGAAAGCTTCCAGCAGTTGAAGGATCTTTTCACAAGTGCACCAGTTTTGAAAATTGCAAACCCAGAAAAAGATTTTGTGGTGTGCACTGATGCATGTGGTCAAGGACTTGGTGGAGTCCTTATGCAAGACAACCACGTGGTATGTTATGAGTCAAGAAAGTTGAAGGATCATGAGAAGAACTATGCCACTCATGATTTAGAACTTGCAGCCATAGTACATGCTCTCAAGACGTGGAGGCATTACTTAATGGGCAGAAAATTTGAGTTAAGAACAGACCACTGTGGTCTGAAGTACTTTGTTTGATAAGCCAACTCTAAATGCTAAGCAAGCTAGATGGTTGGAGTTTTTATGTGAGTTTGATTTTGAAATCAAACACATAAAAGGAAAAGAAAACAAAGCGGTTGATGCACTCAACATGAAGGTGCATGAAATGCACTTGGCATTTCTTAGTATTTGCCAATCAGATTTGAGACAAAAGATTGTTAATCATGCTGCTGAAGATGAATTGTATGTGCAGGTAAAAGATAAATTACAGCAGCAAGGTCTTGAGAAGAGGTATGAGGGATATAAATTGGAAGAAGATGGACTTCTTACTTATAAAAACAGAATTTCTATTCCAAAAGTAGCAGATTTGAGGAGAATTGTTATGGATAAGATCCATCGAACTCCATATTCTGGTCACCCAAGATATCAGAAGACAAATGCTACAGCCAGAAAGCAGTACTTTTGCCCAGGAATGAAGGACATTGCTGAGTATATTTCAAAGTGCATGAAATGTCAGCAGGTGAAGGTTGAGCATCAACACCTAGCAAGTTTGTTGCAGCCTTTGTAATTTCCAGAATGGAAATGGGAAGTGATTTCCATGGATTTTATTACAGAATTGCCAATGACTTGGAGGCAACAAGATTCCATCATAGTTGTGGGGGACAAGTTGACAAAGGCAACACATTTTATACCGATTAAGTCTACTTATAAGACTAATGCTATTGCAAAAATATTCATGAAGGAGATTTTCAAATTGCATGGATTGCCTAAGGCAATAATCTCTGACAGAGATCCTAAGTTCACTTCCAAATTTTGGAAGGGTTTGTTAGCAGAGTTGGGCACAAAGTTGAATTTCAGCACTGCCTACCATCCTCAGACTGATGGACAAACAGAGAGAGTGAATCAAGTGTTGGAAGACATGCTTCATATGTGATGGACAAACCATCCAAGTGGGAAGATTATTTACACTTGGTAGAGTTTGCTTATAATAATGGACAGCAAGCATCCTTGGGGATGAGTCCATATGAAGCCTTGTATGGAAAATGGTGTAGGACACCAGTGACATGGGATAATCTGATAAATAGGATTGTGCTTGGGCCAAAATTGCTCAAGGAAATGGAGCAAGAGGTTGCAAAGATCAGGCAAAATCTGAAAGCAGCCCAGGACAAACAGAAAAGCTATGCAGACAAGCATAGTGTATAGAGAGTACAATGTTAGGGATCATGTTTACCTCAAAGTGAGGGAAATGAAGAGCTCCTTGAAGCTTGGAAGTTGTGCCAAGCTGTCTCCTAGATACTGTGGGTCGTTTGAAGTGCTTGAAAGGATAGGGCCATTTGCATATAGACTTGCATTGCCTACTAGCACTAGGGCTTATAATGTTTTTCAAGTTTCTTTGCTTAACAAATATGTGCATGATCCTAACCATGTGATTGATTGGGATGTGATTCAGGTGGAACCCACGGGAGAGTTCCAAACCGAGCTATTAAGCATCCTCGACAGGAAGGTCACAGTGCTCCGAAATCGAGTCATTGGACAGGTAAAGGTGCAATGGCAACACTACAATCTTGAAGAGGCTACATGGGAGATGGAGGATGCCATGCAGTTGGAACATCTATTTTTGTTTAATTTTGCGGAGCACCGAGGGCGGTGCCAGTGTAGCATTTTGTTTAAGATGTTAAAGCACCGAGGACAATGTTGTTGTAAGGGGGGGGGGATTGTAATACCCCAGTTTTGACCCCATGGTATTTAATTGTACATGATGTAAATATTGTATGAAAATCATGGCGAGGAGCTCAAGGCCAAGGCCCTGCCATTGATTGATGTTTGTGGATAGGTGATCAAGGTTGATACCTATGGTTTTGGTGCTAAGTTAAGCACAATATATATATTTTGATATATCATGTAAATGTACAAATTAATATAATACCACAGCTAGTTAAGGGACTGCAAACGTTAAAGAGATGGGGGCAATATTCCACAAGGGATAGGGTGGGGAATTAGTAAAACCCTTGAGCCAATAGGATGTGACCAGATGTCAATGGGGAAACCCATGAACCCTCAACTACCCTTTTTGTCTTTTGTCCTCAATCATTAAATTCTTCCAAAAGGTGGATGAGGCAATTAATGCCTTGGGCAAAGCAAGGCATGGCAGTCTAATGGCTTGATTGAGCAAGCCTGCAAGTCTGCAACCTGGGAAGCCACATTCTTGCTTCTACAACAAGTAAACCCATGTGATGCATGCCAGTCCATCCTTTCTCCCAGGCACGAGAAGGTTTTGTTGTTCTGAGCATCGTGGTTGTTCATTATTCACTCACGTATTGATCATTCACAATTCATTCAAGAGCAGGTTCACTGTGGTGCAGCGGGAGTCTGTGTTGATTCACGGTCTGGAGTCGCGGAACTGGTTTTCTGCAAGTATTTTCCTTTGTCGAGTAAATGGGGTAGTGGAGATCACTCGATTTGAGGAGAGTGTAGTCCTCTGTGGTCTCCCAGCGTTGTAGCGCAGTGGTTCATTGTTCAGAACGGTTTGTTTCACTCTCCTGAGTCGCAGAAGGCGTTTCTGCAGTGGTTTTTCTCTATTACAAAGTGAGTGAAGCCTGTGTTGCTGTGTTTCCCTATGGTTTGTTGTGTTGTGCATCCCTGTTTTGGTTTGAAGACTTAAGAGTGGAGGAGGGCCAAAATTGGCTGATAAGCCTAGTAAAGAGAGGAACCTCACAGACAGATCAAGAGGGCTGGTAAATCCTTTCTGCACACCTGAAGAGCACTGGAAGGAATGGTATGGCCTAAGGCACTGTGTAGCAGTGAAGGGAATACTTCCTTATGTTGGGTGGTGCATATATTGAGGAGGCCAAGCCAGATCTTGTGTAGGTACCATGGCTCTGTGGTTGAGCTCACTAGCTTATCAATTCTATCTTTCCATTGCCTTAGCAGCCTGATAAGCCCAACTGTCAGTTGGTTTGGTTGTGTCTTGATGTGTTTTGGCTTGTTGCCTTGGACAGTCTGAGAAACCCAACTGTAGGTTGGTTTGACTGTGTTTTGATGTGTTGGTTGTGTGTAAGCCTGTTGTCCCTAGGACCTTGTGGAAATCATGCCCATCTCAGGGGTGGCAGTGTGTTGAGAGATTAATGAATACATTGGCCTATGGTTGGGTGGAACGTTGCAGTCACCTAGCTAGTTGCGGGACAACTTAATCATTAAGATAAGTATTCTTTGTTATTCTGGTTTATGCATTGAAGTTGCTTATGAATGAATATGATGAAGTGATTAGGATGAATGTTTGTTTATGCCATGTATTTGTCTACGAATTGCTATGTTCATGATTGGATGCTTGATGATGGCTAAGTAGCAACTTATTTCTATTATGTTTGCCTACATTTTACTTCTGTACATGCCTTGTGTTCTTGTATTGCATTTGCCTAAGTTCATGGAGGCTAGAATCCTGTTATAGGGCCAAAAATGTAGCTAAGGCAAGAATCATTGGGTTTCCGCCCCTCAGAATCCGCCTCCCTTAGGCGGAAGACAAAAACCGGACACAACAGTGGGAACAGGGGCAGAAATGTTGTGTTTCCGCACCCTGGGATCCGCAACGAAGGGCGAAATGCGGGAGGAGGGAGAAAGAAGTTTCATCAAAAGCGGATTTCTGACTTCCAGGATCCGCTTGCGGAAGGTGGAAATCAAGAGAAAAGATAAGGCAAAAAGTGAGTTTTCCGCACCCCGAAATCTGTCTACGGAAGGCGAGAGGCGAAAAAGGAAGTTGAAAACAAGGCAAAGTGTGTGTTTTCCGATTTCCAAAGTCCAAGGTCGAAAGCGCAAAACAGTTCCAATGCAAAAAATATAACTTCCCAATTTCCGAGGTCAAAGGTCGGAAAGCAGAAGTCGAAAGTGTAGAAAAGGCTAGGGTCGAAAGTTAAGTTTTTCGATTCCCGAGTTCCGCAATGGAGAGCGAAAAGGCAGAATGCGAAAGGCGAAGCCGCAGATACAAGTTTTCGTTGTTGTTAGTTTTTTCTGATTTCCGAGTTCCAAACTGGAGGGCGAAAAGGCGAAATGCAAAAGGCGCGAACGAAGATAGAGGTTCCGTCATTTGATAGTTTTCCGACTTCCAAGTTCCGAAGGCGGAAGGGCGAAAGGAGAAATATGGCGGAGTAAGCCGTCGATAGGTTTGTTTCCGACTTCCGAGTGCCGAAGGCAGAAGGGCGAAAGGTCGTTAAACGGTTCCGTCGAAAGGTTGTGTTTCTGAGTTCCAAAGGCGAAAGGCAGAAGTGCGAAAGGTGAAAGGCAGAACTGTGGTTAAATGTTTCCCGTCGCAAATTATGTTTCCGATTACCGATTCCCGAGGTCAGAAGGGCAAAAGCGAAAGTGCGGAAAGAACAGGTTTAGTGCGGAAGAAGGTTTTTTGTGCACAGAACAGATCTGTTAATGGCGGAACAACTATTCCAATAATGTGCAGGGGTTCTTAGCCTGTGAATGCATGTTCAAGAGTGTGTTAACGTCCATGCCCTGTGTTTGAACTTTGAAGGGAGAACAAGTGTTCTTGAAGCAAAAAAAATTTAATAATCCACATTATGGGGTATGGGGACATTACTCTAGATCTAGCTTTGACAAATACATGGCCCCTTGTAGCTAGTGCAACAACAATTCAATCCTTGGTACAGGGTATATGTTCTCTACAGTTGCCTTATTAAGGTCCCAAAAGTCAAGGCTTAATCTCCATGAACCAACCTTCTAGAGGATGAGCACAATGGGCAAACTGCAAGGTGACACATTCGTAAAACTCTTAAATTTGCTTCTTTATTTCTTCACTCTCTAACAAAGAGGTTGGATAAAGACCCAAGTTTGGTAACATTGAGTCAAGCAAAGCTAATTCTCATGTTCAATTGACCTTTTGGGAATCAATCCCCTTGACTCCAAAAAGAGTTCTTGATAACTCAATATCAAATCGTAAAGTTGCTTCTTTTGCTTGGCAAAACATTGTCACGCGAATTGTCATTGGCTATCATCAAATTTTATCTTCACAATCAACAAAAATTTCTTGTTGGCATTGATTAACCTCTTCCCTTGATTTGCAATTACCAAGGAGATTTTCTCCTTGCTACCTAACTTTGACTAGGCATCATTTTCCATCTTTCATTAGTCAATACTTATTTGCCCTCCTCGATAAAATGCATCTGTGTCCAACAGATAAGGCTTCCAAAAGACAATATTGCAAGTACCCAAATGAATGATGTCACATTTGACTTCATGCACATATTTTTCAAAAACAAAATAATTAAATCTATAATATTTGGTGACCTGTAGCTCAGTGTCTTTGTGCGACCACCCCAAAGGATATGGCTTTGGATAGATAAAGGTCTTCAATCTCGACCTTTGCAGTAAGGACATAAATAAGATTGGCATGACTACAAAAATCAAATAAAGTATTAACCAAGACATTTTGTACATGTACTTTGATATGGAAGCAACTCCCTTCTACCTTCCATTCCATCATAATATAGTGTTCTACTTACTAACTTCTAGGTGACATAAGCTATCCTTTAACTCTACTTTGTAAGTTTTTCAATTCGTATAAATCAAGCTCACCTTTCCAAGCACTCTTGATCATCAAGAATTTCTTGCCTCAATTATTCATTGGACTTAGGTCTAGGTGTAATTCTAAACACTAGCCTTCCATGTGCCTATTTTTCTAACAACGTTCACATCTTTTCAGTGTGGTCCATTTATCAAGAGTTGTGTGCATGCTTCTTTCCTCCTTTCTTTTTATGAGTTGCTTCTTTCTAGTTCATTAACTGGGCATGCCAAGTACTCTCATCACTAGTCAACTTCTTCTTGACACAAGTCTCAAGGTACAAGGCTTTCGTACTAGCCTCATTTATGGTGTACAACTCAAACAAGGTTAAATCATTAAACAAAGACCAATGTAAGCCTCCAATGTACTTCATGAGAACCGAAATTGTATCTTCTACTATACCCATCTAAATGGCATGTTGTCAAAAAACAACAATGTATTATTTTACCCTTCGATCTTGTCTCTAGCACAATTACTACCATTGAACATGTTGTCCTCGTTCACACTTGAAGGGTAGAATTGTTTCTTCAACAGTTGGTTGAACCATTCCCAATTTGTAACTAGGGATTCTTTCCCTTTTACAGAGTCTCGAGAGTACACTTCCCACCCAAGCAAGGCATGTCTCGCCATCTTGAGCCAAGTGGAATAGATATTTTGCTCATCAATTAGCACAAGGCAACTAAAATAAAATTTCGATTGTCATAGCCAATTATTAAGCTTTTAAACATCCACCACACCATTGTTTAAGGGTATCTAGATTTCATATTCAACCCTAAAAGTCATAAAACTAGGCCTATCTTCACCCATCACATCCAAATGCGGATCTTTCGATTTTGTGTCTTCAGCATTGGATTATTTTCCTCTCCCAAATTTCAACACAATAGTTAACAGTTGGTTCATCAGATTTTTGCATAGTCTCTAGAGTCAATCTCACGTTCCAGTATGGAAAATCAAGCTTGGGACTCTTGTTTCTCAACTTAATGTGTCTTTTCAACTTATGATTTATCCATTTTGGAACCACTTGATCTTCTACGAGACTCCAAAAGTCCTTACAAAGGTTCTCCACCTACTACAAAGTGTCTACGATTCTAGTGCATGCACAATCCTCCTCGAAGAAAGCATGCTAGTCTAGTCAGCTCAAGATTTGAATGTTGCTCTAAAAACAAAATTAGGTCATGTTTCCCAATGGGCAAGCCAAAATATTACAATGACACTTTAAAACATATTTCTTATTCTACTTTTCACTTGCCTACACAAACTAAAACAACGTGACATATACAATGCTTTTAACTATAGAAAACCCTCATGGGGATTAAAAAATTCAAATTGTTAAATTCTCATCAAACTATTGCTATCATTTTGGGTTTCACAAAATGGGTTGCCACCATTTCTACCTTACAACAAAGATTTCAACAATAGTCAAGAAATGCAGAAGCCTCTCCTACGCTAATTCATGTATTGTCTCTCTAAAATTGTCTTCATCAAGCTAGTTGGTCTTCGAACTCTAATTTGTTATTTTGTCTCTATGAAACAACGTTTATCTAAATTATCTCCAGCTCTAAAACTCTCTAAAACACACATACCAAGTGTTTTAAACTACAACTCTTGTTAGAATGAACCAACAAACCTTCCTCATGAATTACATGCCTTTTATGTTGACCAATAATCCATTGTATTAGCAACCCCATTGCCCAAACCCTTTGCTTGGCAACCTCAAGATAGTAACTTGACAGACATTCATTAATATGGCATTTGTTCTTAACTCCCTGACAGTAGCCTTGTAATCTTTTGCAACCTAGAAGTCCACATCAACTTATCTTCGGGAAAACCTAAGGATCTATTGATAGTTGTCAAGTGCATGTCGAATTAGGGTCAACAAATGTTTGTCAACATCAATTTGAGTTTTTGTCAATGGATAGTTCGTTGACCTAAGTTGATAGATGTTTGGTGACATCAACTTCGGTTTTATCGAAGATTGGTCCATCAATCTAAATAAACAAATGTTTGTCAACATCCACTTGAATCTTGTGGACAAGTGGCCCTTCAATGTTTTCCAAACCCGATCCTTTAAAATCATTCCAAAACCAAGTCAAAGACTAGACAAGAACAACGATAACATTCCCAGCATATTCATCGTCGTTCTTGCCAAATCCAAAACATTTCATTTCTATCCAAAGTTCCTTGTACAAGGAAACCCACGCATGGGTTCCCTGGAGGCTGGGAACAAAGCCCATGATATATATAGATATATACCCAAAAATAATTAGGCCCCATCCTCTAGTGTTCTTATTAACAGAGATGAGGTAGATGGGAAGATCAGAACATAAAATTGTCAACGAGCTACATCATCAATTAACTCAGGGCACAACATCACATTACTCTAGAAACATCTAAGAAGGCACGTACACAACAAAGGCTACAAAGCTGCAAGCCATAATCAGCAAATCCATGCAAGGGAGAACCATGCCTACCAAGATTTGAACCTTGGTCATTTTCGTAGCTACTGTCGCTCCAAGTTGGAATTAGACTATAACCCGAATGGACAATATATGTATACACATACAAACAAAGAAAAGCCTCACAAAGAAACCCAGGGGATATTACACTTGTGGGTGGCATCCTTAGTAAACCTGTTGACCTAAATTAGTGCACCTAAGCCAAGGGAATTGAAGTTTGAACCCAGTACCTACCCACACAAATTAGCCAAATGTCCAGCAAAGTTGGTAACCAGTTGAGCTCACCCTTTAGCCTAAAATATTATATATGTGTGCACGCGCATATGCTCATTTCTTGTTTTTTTCCACATTAACGTCGTCTCACTATTCATCATAAACGCAGTCAGCAACAGAAGATGGAGTGGATTGATAAAATTATTCCAATCCTGAATTTCAATAGCCGCGACGAAGTAAAAAATCTAAATTAGACTATTCTGGAACAAAAAAGGAATAAAGTTCTAAAGAATCCCAGCCATGATTGAAATCTGTGCACAATTCAGACACTTTTTTATACCAACAAACAACACACTAACTCGCGTCACGGTTAAATATCATTTTGAACAGATCAATGCCAAGAAAATTTAGATAGCCTTGAAATAAACACCACAAATTATAATAAGTCCATCCAATGTCCAAAAAAACTGATAGAATCGAAGAACGCCATAAATTTATTTGAAACAACAGAGGCTCAGAAACCCTCTTAACCCCCAAATTTTAAAAAAACAAGCATTAGTATATACAAAACTTACATAGAAGAAGGCTGTTGAGATGTACGCAGGGCTGTGTCTGAAGAAGTGGAGGAATCTCCATACATGGAGGTGGAGGTGAAATCAAGTTGTCTGACGGATTTCCTTGCAGGGAGGTCCCCCTGCTGCTCCTGCTTAACGCCTCCACCAGGCGGGGACACCACCCCTCCTCCTCCAGCTCTTCCTTCTCCTTGCTGAGGAAACATCGACCACCGCTGCAAACACACACAAACTCCTTCATATCGAATCGGTTGCCGTAAATTTTTTGGAAACAACCAGAAAATTTTCACAACTGAAGATGGTGATGTTATTACCCGATCGATCTGTCAGTCGAGTTCTTTCTAGAAGAGAGTTAAAAACTCGAGCAAATGCCTGTCTTTCTGACAGAAATCATCAGAGGCCTTTGAGGTCGGAGCGACGGATTGCAGAATGAAGCAGCCAAATTGACGGACATTAAAGAAGCGAACGGAAACAGAGATGAGAAGCATGGCGGGACCGGAAATTTTTTTGGTTTTCTCTTAAAACCCTCCAACCTCCCGCGATTCAATTCAATCTTGTGGTTGGCCAAGAATCGTCAATAAGGTGCATCGTACGGACACTTGCTGGGTTTGGGTGCTTTTTGTGTGTTGGTGTACGGTTTTTTTTAAACTAATAAAAATGTATTTATGTAATGAAAATAGTAAACTACATTGTTTGTTTGTGGAGATGGATTTATTTGAACTAGTATAACTATTTAATTTGTGGTTGAAATGAACGAAATAAATATTTTAACGTTAGTGAAGTTAAAAATAGCCTATGGGACAGACCAACTCGCACGTTGTTTTCTGCAATTCAATCTTTTGTCTATTCAACTTGATGATGAGCGCCCCCAATTTTTCCACAGTCCCCTCGTTAAACAAATCATCTTAATTTTTATCCATCAAGACATTTGCATACATTTCCCTGTTGTCCTTAAAGGCTTCACACTTTAAAATGAAATGTTTTTTTGTCTCCACTTTACCAGCGGTGCAAAAAATACACACTCTTTCTGCCCAAGCTTCTTTTGGCATTTTCCAGTGCCTGGTCTCACAACGGAGTTGATGGGAATTACTTCTCAATTGAGTAATAAGAATTTTGGCTTTCCAAGGTATATTGACCCCTATGTATGCCTTTTGATGCTGATTGTAGGTAGGGTTAAACTCTTCAATATAATACTTTCTCTTTCTCCCTAACTCTTTATCTGAAGTTCGCTTGTGGAACTTATTGATAATGAAAGCCTTTATTTCTTTATTATTCGTAGTGCTCAGGCACATATCCCACTTGCTAAGGCATTTAATATTTTGCCGCATCCAAGTCTTCTTTCTTTTGCACAATATGTCATTGAAGACAACCTTAGGCCATCTACCTTCTTCCATTTGCTCAACTCTTTTTAGATACCTTATGAGTCTCACCATAGCGATTGTTTCAATAGAGGCCACCCCCATTTCTCTTAGCATGATCTCGTATGGCACTGAACTCTTAATGATCATGTGTTTTTGAATCTTTTCTATTTGCCTCCATTGTAAGTCAGAGGTACAGTCCTTAGCATGATCTTGTATGGCACTAAACTCTTAATTTTGAACTTACTTGTGATCATGTGTTTTTTAATCTTTTCTATTTGCCTCCACTGTAAGTCAGAGGTACAGTTGGCCCAAACTTCACAACCATAGAGAACAATCGGGATCACTAAGAGCCCAAAAAGGGTTTGCATAGTTTTCCAGTCCCATAACTCTGTCTCTCTGCACCTATTTTGGAAAGCATAAAACGCTTTCCAACCTCCAAGAACCCTTTTTTTCCTGCAGCCTTCCCAACTCAAATTTTTGTTGAAGTCAATTCCAAGGTACTTGTAATCTTCCACTACTTCAAGGGTATTGTCTTCAAATTAGAACTTATGTCGTTTATGTTTTCTTTTGCTAGAGAAAACTACCACTTTCGTCTTGCTAGTATTTACTTGAATCCCAACTGTTCGACAAAAGTGCTCAAGGGAAATCAAGTGCTCTTGCAAGCCAAGAGCAGACTTAGCAGTCAAAACAAGGTCATATGCATACAAAAGAAGCCTTATCACATACTTACCCACGAGGGCGTCGTCCCCTCCCTCTAAGTTTAACCACTCTTCAAGTTTGTCAATATATAAGCCAAAAAGAGTAGGGGATAATGGGCACCCTTGCTTGACCCTAATATCACTTGGTGAATGTTAATAAAACGCAAATTAAGTACAAGGAAATTATAAGTTATTCAATTAAGTACTAGTCCACCGCAAATTATATGTTATCCACACATTTATGGATCAATTACGAGTTATCTATTTATCAACCATCATTTTTTTTATCCTAAAAAAATATAGGTCTAGACTGCCCCAAATTCTCAAATAAAAAAGCTTATAGAGACAATTACTTTTCATTTGGTTTAATTTTTTATTTTATGATGGATATAATTTTTTTAGTTACTTTTTATTTTTGGTAATGTTACATTATATGACAACATGTCTCCATACTATGTTGTAAAGCATCTAGCTAGTCTAAATACAATAATGTGGACATGGAAATTTTTATAGTTGTACAAACAATTCCAATACATCATATTACTTAAGGTTCAATGTTGGAAAAATATTTATAGCATTTAAAAAAAGTAAGCAAATATTAATGTTTTAATGAAATCCTTTGCAATGGGAAGTTCTGTAAACATTGTCGGTAAGAAGTTTAGAATATTAAGCATCTATTAGGTTAGGTAAGTAAATAGATACTTTCATTGTTGTATTTAGTAAAATAAAATCCATTAAATATATATTCTAATTTCACTTAAAGCTTGAATTGTAGCCAAAGCATTAGATGTATATTCTTATTTCAAAGCTTGAAATGTAGCCAAAGCATTAAATGTATATTATAATTTCACTTAAAACTTGAATGGTAGTTACCCGGATGCGGGTGCCACATGTCTAGGTGACGACATTGAGTGCCTCAAGCTGTGGGACGACAACGTGGCACCCTGCATGTTGGGCCCTCGTTAACCCCCCCAAGCGAACATTAATACACATTCATGGCGAGGAGGTCGTCACTCTGGTTGGTGATGAAGGAAGGGTGCAACAATTACTTCCTTTGTCTGGTGAAGTGCATTTGGTCTTGTCGAGGGATGGAAGAGCCATTTCACAACTGCGTTGAGAGTCGGAAGAGCCATCCCGTCTTTAATTCCCCTTCAATGGCTTCTAGGATTACTCCTGTCGACGACAGGCTTAAGGTTCTTAAAAGGGAGTCTCCTTGGTTCATTATTCTACTCCTATGTCTCGCTTGCAATGATTCCGCCCAACTCGGCTCTGGTCTGCCCAACTGGTTTTATCCTACGTTTAGTCTTTACTCGTATCAACATCTTAGGCCTACGACTCTGGATATCAACAGGGATTCTTCCCAGCTTGTTTCTGGTCTTTCCAATTGGTTTTCTTTGCATTCTATTTTCACCTGCACCATTATTCAATACAATGAGCGCTGGTTAGTAAGGGCACAAACGTGAAGCTGCAACATCAACTCACCATGTCTCATCAACGTGGTACCCCTTGATGTGGTAGCAGTGGTCATGGCCGTGCATAATGTGGCATGAGTTCGAGGCTGGAAGAGGGTTATGAAACATGTGTCTCCATGTCGGTGTGAACTTTGATTGATGAATGGGAGGCACGTTTGGTCACCGAGCACTTGGCCAGAGACATAGGGGAAGGCTATATCAACCATCACTGGCTCATCAAAAATATGATGGGCTCTTTAATGGAAGAAATGGTCAACAATTGGAATTACACTCGCAGCAGTGCTCTCTGCGAAGACGAAACAGATTGAGCTAGACACCCAACTCAACCAGTTGGATGTGACTTTAGCCTGGAAACGTTTATCCATGGGGCTCTGCACGACACGCAATGCTCAAGGAGGAAGCGGCAGTGTTACGAGGGTGTCATCAGCATCTCTGGATAGGAGCTTGGTTTCGACAATGGCCACAACGATGAATGCACCATTTCTTGTTCCTTCTATCATCACGTCGTTGAGTAACAAGCGTGTCCGCGATACAAAGGTGCTCATCCGTAACTCTTCTCCTCTTCCCGTTAAGCAGCTAGACAATAAGGATAATGATGATTTCTAGGGGGGGTGCCCCATCATAGAGGAGAATTCTACCCCTTGGCTTGGTGTTGATGAAGATCCAGAAGTCGGCTTGGCCTACCCCTGGTTTCACCTGCTCTATTCAGTTTATTTATTTTTATTTGCTTTTAAGACTATTGTATAATTTGTCTTTGAACAATATCAGTATGAATTTTGAGTCTAGTATTTGGGCCTATTGTTTAATGGATTTTGTATCATAATTTTGAAAAACATGTTCATAATATCAACTAGTTGGAATAATAACTCTTATGTTTTAGATTACCCCAAAACTATATCAATAATGTAATTTAAAATATAATCTTTCTTTCAATAATTTAATATAATGCAAACTTATCGAGAAAACAAAAACAAAAACTTTGAATAATAACCAAAGCATTACAAAATCCAAACGGCATGTAAGAATCATAATGAAATCTCATTGCACTATTCTCTCAATCCTAAAATGAAATCGGTATCTTAAAGTGAGGTGAGAAGTAAATCTTAGAAAATAATTTGCCTTGTAGCTCGGCATAATAAACTTATTATTTATACTGATTTATTCAGTATGGTTTATAGGTAGGAATTTGGAAAATATAAAAATAATAATAATAATAATTTATTGAACATTTAATGTATTGAAGTAAATTGTTGTTTTTAAGTGTATAAATAAATAAATATATATAATATTGATTAAAAAAATCTAAAATATATCATTTATAATAAAAATTTAATTAATTTTAAACATTTTATATAATAAAGTAAATAGTTAGAAAGATTAATAAAGATAAAAAAGTTGTATAAACGTTGCCAAAAGAAATTTTTAGGATATTAAGAAAATTACATAGAGTAAATAGTTTTTTTTAACTTATTTAGGATAGTAAGGAAGTGAGTAAATAGTATTTTTGGTTTTTAAAACAATCAAATCTATATTTTAATTTCTCTCGGAAATATGGAATATAAAATTTGTAATGTAATTTTTTTTAATGGAAATGTGGAATATAAAGTATGTAATGTAGGTTTTTCTTTTAAATTTATTGGACATTTGATGTAATGCACCAAACATTTGTAATTTAATGGTTGTATGAAATAAATAAAAATTTGCAAAGTTGTCAAGAAGTTTAAAATATTAAAAAATTATTTGTTTTGAAAAAAAAATCAAAATGTATATTTTTATAGCCTGAATGGGTGTGGCTTATTGGGGTCGCTCGATATGAAGTCACTAGTTGTAAAGGAGGTCACAAGATCGTAGAGGTATAGTGACATTCCTTTACTAAAAAAATGTATATTTTCATTTCATTTGAAAATATGGAATCTAAAATAAAAAAAATTATTGAGAGAAAAAAAATCAACCTAGATTCATTTTATTAATAGTCTTTTAAGTAATGACAAGTGTTTATCTCTATTTTCTTTTATTATTATTTTTTTTTTTTGGTAAGGTGAGATCTATTCTATTAAAAAAGGAGAGAAAATAATAGTACAGGCATAGTTACAAACCGATCTGCTCAGGTGGAGCAGATATAGAGTATCAAAGTGTGGCTAGGCCCTCCCTTCGGGAGAGAAAACAGATCAAAAGTGACCCCCCCTCTTGGAGGGAAAACAGGCCTTCCAATTAAACATAGACAAATCCTCCACATTTCAAGGAGGATGTGGCAAAAGCCATCACGTGGACAATAGATAAGCAAAGGAAAACCAAACATGTTCAAAAAAGCGGCACGTGGCCAGTAAGGAACCTAAACGTAGCCCATGCAGGCAGACAGAAGGACACCTGGTCGTAATGACCACGGGTCATGGTTTCTGCCTAGGCCATGGTTCTTCCGTGATTGGACATGTGTATCCTGGAGATGCTGGATGTGCAGGCTCACCAGAAGATGTCGCTGAACTGTCATCAGATGTCGCCATTTCCTTGTCGCTGGAGCTAGAGTCTTTCTTCCCGGAGGCTACAGGTGGGTAACTGGGAGGTCTTCTTCGAGACAATTGGGTTGAACGAGAACTTACACGCAGAGCTGGAGGAGGGTCGAAGATGCGAAGGGGGAATGGAGCACTGCGGTGGAACAGAGGAGGGAGTCGAGGCATCCGGCTGACATGGAGAGGCTTGAGGCAAGACCGGTTGAGGACCCAGTGGTGTCGTCTCTTAGGGAGTCGAGGGTGGTTGAACAGGAGGTGTTGGGTGTGGCGGAACTAGTGGATTAAATATAAGGACCAGGCACGTGAGTAGGTTTTTGAAGACCCAGTAGTTATGTCGCTGCACCACCGTACGTGCAGCTGCACCAAGCGCTCCAGAGATTTCGTCCTCCCAGTCCGAGAGAATTCTCTGTACTCCCTCCGAAATTTCCAAGTCGAAGCCATTTTTAAAATGAAAAATTAAAATGAATATAGAATTATAATTAAAAGATTATATATATATATATGGGGATACAATACCATTCGAGATGTTTTGGCAACTCTCTTGGTTGGAAGCCGCCGGACGCCAGGGTTTTGCGGTGTTTTGAGGCTTTGTAACACTTACTGTTCTCTTGGTGAGCATTGTCCAGCCCTACTTTTAGCTGTTTAAACTGCTTTCTCCTTCCTTTTACCTTTTGGGTCTTTGGCGAATTTTCCTCTGTGTCCTTTCCTCCTTTGAGGCACCTGGTATAGTCGTTGCTTACCTTGTGGCATCCAACGATCACCACACTTTTTCTGAGGGCAGGTCTACGTCATTTTTCATCGATTTTTCCTCCTGGGCTCTTTTACTAGGTACGCTCGAGGGTTAGCTGCATTGGTTGGCGGTCCGACCCTTTGGTGTCTTATGCTCCTTGTCTTTTTCAAGTCGTCTCATTATTATTATTTTCTTGTCTTCTATTCCGTCTCCAGGGTGGGTTTGTGTTTTTTGTGATATGATTGTCAGAGTTTATCTATCAGGAGTTTTTTTACTGGTTGGCAATGATTTTTTCCCAATGGGCACCTTCTCTGTCGATTTTTCGTTCCTCAGACCTGTTCCGGGTGTGTTTATCTGAGGACCTCTAGAGTTCAACCTGACTTTTGGGTTAGGTTTAGTACCAACTAGATATACCAAAAAGTGGGAAGTTTCAGTGCTTTTCAGTGTTTGTAGGTTTTCCGTTCTCTTTTAGGGTTTATGTCTCTTGTTTTGTCGTGATGGTGCTGTCTACTTCGCCAGGTTTACGCACAAACCCTCGTGCCCGATTCCACGTCTCAGTTCTTGGTCCTCCTTCGGAGAAGCTTCTCCCATCTTATTGCTCGGCTGCGGGTGGCCTAGGTTTTGGCCCTACCTCGGGGACTGTGGAAGGCAATTATCCTGACAGGACTCGGTGTCTGTTCCCGACTAGGTCTTCTTCTATTAAGCTCTCTTTTGAACTGGTGAAGAATGGCAAAAGTGTATGTGTATTGGGCCAAGACGTTACTATTGACATGGTTTTCACTCTCTCTCAGAGAGCCCTTGTCGGTTGTTTTGAATACCTTAAGCTGTCTCGGTCTGTAGTTTTATCTTTGGTCTGTGAGCAGTGGAAACTGTTGGTTAAGTTCCGAATATTTTATCCCTTGTGAATGGTTGGACCTTGTTTCAATTCCTTTCAGCGGAGGATTGCGGTATCATTGAGAGTCGCTATTGGATTGTGGGGGAAGGATCCCTCGTCCTTAAGCAATGACATTCGGCTTTCGACCCTTGGACTGAGAAGTTTTGTCATAGACATCTTTGGGTCATCCTGCCCGATTTTCCAATCCAATGTTGGAATCTCATAGGGTTTATGGCTGTGGCGAACTCGATAGGGTCTTTTATGCTTATTGAGGATGAGCAGCTACTGGGTTTTGATCACTTCGCTCCTTGAGTCATGGTGGACATGGACCTTTATGAGGGGTTACGTGATGAACCTAAAGTTCGACGGGAAGGTGGCTTGTTCATTCAGAAACTCGACTATTGGAAGTCACCTTTAGGTGCCACCTCTGTCGAAAGGCAGGTCACTCAAAGGATCTCTGCCCATCGAAGGGTCCAAGGGTTGATGTGGAGCCTTTGGAGATTCCTCTTCAATCGCCGGACAGGGAGATTGGTTTTTCGATACCGCTGGACAAGTCCTCGACCTCCGATTTCATTGGTAAGTTCACTAGTCACATTCCTCTTTTATTGAAATTTTTATCTGCAGAAGACATTCTTGCTACTCTAGTGGTGTCGTCAGTGTTAGATGATCCTGATGCATCCTTGTGTCCCCCTTCCCCAACTCCTCCTTTACCTTGTACTCTGGTCGGGGGCAGTGAGACCCCAGACTCTTCTGCTTTGTCTTCTCTCCAAGCTTTCGGGGAGGATAACTTGGTATCCCTTTCCAGGAGAATTGGGGATCTCCCCGCCTCGTCTTCCCCCTCTTTTCAGAATGATCTCAATATCTCTTTGTCACCCTCATCTCTCTCTAACAAATCTCCTGAAGATTTGGCTTTATCTGATCGGTCTTTGGCCTTTCCTTCGCCGTCGGGGGTCTGTGGAGATTTTAACATTTCCTCTCTGGCCTCTTTCCCTCCACTCAAGGTTTATGATGTTGATGATCCCCCTACTTCCGGTATCTTTCCCCTCTCTGCAGCTTGAATGACTAATGTGTCCATCCGTAAAACAAAGAAATCTAGTAAGGGTAATATGAAGGGGTTCAAAGATGCCATACGTGATTAGTCCTTTGTAAATCCTAAGGTGGTTTCATTGGGTAGCAGAGGTCTTCCCTTGGCCTCACCTTCAGGTTCTGACTCTTTTTCTCGGGCTCTTAGAGATGACTCAGCCCCTTCTCAGGTTGACCGATGAACCTCCTCTCCTTTAACATCAGAGGGCTAGGCGAAAGCCCAAACCGTATCGCCTTTAAGAGGTTACTTGACCAGTGCGCTCTTACGGTGGTTTTCCTTCAAGAAACTATGTCTATTTCATGGCCAAAGATCTTTGTGGGGCTTTGGGAAATTGTAGAACTTGGCATATGTCGAGTGGGATATTGGATCACATGGTTGTCATTCTACAGGTAGACTTCAACAGAGATTTTATCTAGTACCCCTTCAAGTTTAATCCGAATTGGCTTATGGAATGGGATTTTAATGATCTGATCAAGGATGAATGGGCCTTAATGTGTTATGCTCCTTCCTCCTCTGCTAGTCCTATGAAATCCTTTTTACACAAATTGAGACTGTTTCAACCTGTGGTCAGAAATTGGGAAAAGTCGAAGAAACAAGCTATGAGTTCGGATATCTGCAGAATTGAGATTGATATTTGCACTATTGAAAAATCTCTTTTGGTTGATCCTAGATCTGAGGTTCTTCAGGAGGCCCTTAAATCTCGCCACTCTGATTATATTAAAATCCTTACCCACGAGGAAGAAACTCTTCGTCAGCAAAGCAGGGTAGTTTTGTTGCTCGTTGGGGATGAAAACTCTTGATATTTCCATAATTTTTCCAATAAGTGAAGGGTCTCCAACTCTATATGGGAGGCAAAGGACAGTGATAATACAATTGTCTCCGACCTGGGATCTATCAAAAGGATTTCCAAATCCTTTTCTTCTGAGCTATATCGGGAGCTGGACTGTTTCAATATATCTGACTAGCTCGAAATAGTGAAACTCTTTCCTTCCTATTTTTCTGAAGATGATGGTCGTCTTATCTCTGTAACTGTCACTTTCAAAGAGGTGGAGTCCACTCTGTGTCTCTTCACTAAAGATAAGAGCCCCGAGCCTGATGGCTGGACGATAGAATTTTTTCGATCTATTTGGTTAGGAAATGGTGGAGGCGGTGGAGGATTCTCGGCTGAATGGTTTTATTCCTGATTCTCTCAATAGTACTTTCTTGACCTTAATTCTGAAAGTGGACAAGCCTGCTTCCTTTGGCCATTTTAGACCGATAGCGTTGTGCAACCTGATGTATAAGGTTGTGTCCAAGATCATAGCGGAGAGGATCAAGCCCTTTCTTGGCACACACATCTCAGCCGAACAATTTGACTTTCTTCCTGATCGACAAATTTTGGATGTTGTGGGTTTGGTTCAGGAAGGCCTCCATTGGGTGAAGATCAAAAGAGCGCCCTCTATTTCTTGACTTAGAGAAGCCTTTCGACAAGGTAAATTTGACTTTCCTGAGGTTAATTCTATAACAAATTGGTCTTCCGTTTGTTTGGTTCAATGGATTATGCTTTGTGTCACTTCTGCCAATTTTAAGGTGTTGATCAATGGAGTCCCTACGGAGTCTTTTTGAGGATCCCGGGGTATATGACAGGGTTTCCCCCTATCTCCTTATTTGTTTCTTCTGATCATAGAAGGGTTGAGCCTTCTTATCTCCCAGGCGAAAAAAGAAAAGAAGATTAAGGGCTGCAAAGTTATAGGTATGATGTACCTCACTCATATTTTCTTTGTTGACTATGTCTTGCTATTTGGGGATGGCAGTCTTCTAGAATGGCTGCACTTCAAGTCTCTGATTGATCTATTTTGTTCATCGGCTAGTATGTCGGTAAGTGTGAGAAAATCAGCCTTCGGTTTTATGAATATCTCTGAGGAGGTTATCTCCTCGATTGGCAATGTTTTTTCCTTGCATTGGAAACCCCCTGATAAAGGACTCGCCTATTTGGGTTTTCAACTTAGACCAAACAATTATCATTGTGATGATTGGGCTTGGATTGTCAAGAAGTTTCAGAATCGAGTCAACCATTGGGTTCCCAGATGGTTATCTTTGGGTGGTAGAGTCACTTTGGCCACCTCAGTCCTACAATCAATTCCTGTTTATTGGATGTCACTGTTTATTCTACCAGCCAGGACTATTCAGGATCTTAGAAGGATTGTTTTTCACTTTTTATGGATGGGGGTCATTGATAAGAGAAGGATTCATCTGGCCAACTGGAAATCCTTGTCAAGACCTAAGTGCTCGGGTGGATGGGGGATAAAAGACTTGAAACACTTAAATTTGGATCTGTGTGCTAAGTCCTTGTGGTGAGCTCTACATCACAAGGAGCTGTGGGGAATTCTTATTAAATCCAAGTACATGGCTCGGATGCCCTTTGATATTTGGTTGCATAGAGTCAATTACAAACTGGAGAGGGTGTCACCGGTGTGGCGTAGTCTGCTCTCAGTTCTGCCCATCATTTTGTCTGATCTCTACTGGTTACCTAGTCCTGGAATTTCAATTTTTCTTGGGTTGGATCTGATCCTGGGAATTCCATGCTCTACACTGTTGCAGCCTCTTTGGGATTGGTTACACTATAAAAATCTGTATCTACTTAATCAGGTTTTCGTCCAGGCTAATGAGCATCTTCCTGATTGGCTCACGTCCTCTGAGTTGGGCCTTTCAGGGGATTTGGCTATTGAATGGAGCACCTTCAGAGTCTCTCTTTTGGAGGTGGGCATCTCCCTCAATAACTGTCAAGATAATATTATTTGGAAGGCAAACAGTCTATTAGGCAATGTTACTGCAAACCTAGCTTATGTTGCATCACTCAAAGCTTTAGAAGCCTTTGAGGCTCGAGGTTGGTATAAGGCATTGTGGAATCTGAAAGTTATGAGCAAAATCAAATATTTCTACTGGCTCGCTCTACATGCAAAAATTCTTACTTGGGACAATCTCCAATGCGGGGGGTTTGAGGGTCCTGGAAGATGTATTTTTTGTTGTCAAAATCTTGAATCGGTGGAACACATCTTTGGAGCTTGTCACGTGTTCATAAAAAAACCGGTCAGGATTTGTGCTCTCAACTCAGGGGTACTTGGATCTGGGATTCACCCTCTTTAGTGGAAAATTTTGAGCGACAGCAGCAAGCTATTGGTCTCTCACTTAGTGTTCTCTACCTTCTTCTCTAGGAATTTTGGAAGGCCCGTAATGCATTTATTTTTCAACAAGTTTATGTTTCAAAGGCCAGTATCATTATGAAGGTTTGCTCTTCCTTTTCTCTTTCTGCGTCTTGCTCCAGATTTGCTACTACTAGAAGAATTGGTCCTCCTGCTGAAGTCTGCGAAGGTATCATTGGCTATTTTGACGATTCCTCCAATGCGAGGGCCTATGGGATTGGTATTGTCATCGTTGCAGATAGTCTCATCTCCTTCAAAATTCTTATGGATTTTGGTTATGGGATGAATACCAAGTCAGAGCTTTTGGCCTTATGGGGACTCTTGTTCTTTGGAAAGTATAAATTTTTTTCTGTCCCTTCAGATCAGAGGAGACTCTAAAGTCATCATCGACTGGGCTATGAACAAACATGAGATACATTCAGTTGTTTTGAAGCACCGGCTGACCAGGGTCAAAGCTTTTTTCAGAGATTTTAGATCCCTTACCTTTCATCACATTTACAGAGAATTTAATGAGTTGAAAGACGACCTATCTAAAAGAGCAATAGGTTTGGGCACTGGTTTTATAAGATGGGAAGAATACTCTGGAAATCTGATGACAGACTCTGGTTCCTTATAGCTTTACTGATCCCCCTTGGATTAGTATGTTTTTATTTTATTTTTATTATGACTAATTAGTTTTGTTGGCAGGGATCCACAACTTTTTTTGTAGTTTGAATAGCTGAACTATTTTGTGATTATGGACAGTATGATCACGTGGACTCGCAGTTTGTATATCTGATGTATTTTTGTGATTATGATCAATAAGATCACTATGACCTCATAATATTATGTAACCTGGCATTTGTCGAATTTTCGACACAATTTTATAAAATTTAGAACTGTTTTTTCCGAGTGAATATATATATATATATATATATAATCCTTTTAATTTTTATTTTTTTGAAGTTTATCTTATTTTATTTTTAAATTAAAATTTATAAACTAAATTAATTTTATTTTAACATATAAATATGTCAAAACTACATAACAAAATTGTTATATCTAAACCATAAAATCACTACATCCCATATGTTCCTTTGGGTTACTTTGGCATATGTTACTACAGGTACTCTGGATCGTCGTCGTCGTCGTCGTCATCATCATCATCATATAAGGAATTTAATTTTCTTTTGAATGGACACTTTAAAGAAAAAGGTTTCCACTCGGTGGCTTGGCACAAGTTATCATTAACAAAGGAGTTTGGAGGGTGGAGACTAAAACACCATGTTTGTTTTGCTAAGGCACTTGCTACCAAAGGTGTTTGGAGGATCTTAAAGGGTGATATCTTGGAGTCAAAGTTGTTTATCAAAAATATATATTTCCGCTCACCATTGAAAAATGGTTTATAAGTGAGGATAAGTCTCTCAATAATGCTTATACTATGTGGAAGTCCATCATTTTGACTTTTGAGATTATTACTGATTGGTTAGTTTGGAGGGTTGGTAACGGTATAAGTATTAGGTTGGGTCATGATCTTTGAGTGTGATTCTAGGATGTTCATAGAATTTATGATCATATGGTTGACTCTTTACTATAACAGGGTAATTGTTTTTTTTTTTTTGTCTCAGGCGAGGAATGATTTGCATACTACTCCTCTAAGGTAAGCATGGTTACATGCTAAGAATTTGGGTTTCTCAGAGGAGGAAAAAACTTTGTGGGACAAACATATAAAGGTTCTTCAAGCATGCCACATTCAATCGATGGACAGAGGTGATGAGATGATTTGGTGTAAGAATATTTAAGGGGGTATTTATACACCTAGTCTAGCCTACAAATTACTCCGAGAGGAAGAAGATCTCCTAGAGCCTCAATGGTGGAATTCAGATATCTGGTATTTAAAATGCCCTTTAAATAATAAGTTTTTTTTGTGGTTAGCCCTTTCAAATAGGGTGTCTGTTTGGGATCTCATGATTAAAAAAATTAGTGTTGGGCTAAGAAGATGCCCCTTATGTAAAGATAACAACGAGTCTATTATCCATTTGTTTGTTCATTTTCTTTATATTTCAAGGACATGATCATATGGCATGCAACTAAAAGGCATACAATTTGTTTGGAATGGCAATAACCTTCAAGATGATTTTTAGGAATGGCTCAACAATGGCTCTTCCAACCCTTTTGATTTGGGGGGCATGGCTAGTAAGGAATAAGGTTATCTTTAATGATATTTATATCACCCTCGAGGTTTATGACACCAAAATGTTTGTTATTCTTTATATCTTTCCATATAATATGAGTTACAAAAAGGAAAGAAGGATTACATAAGAGAATATTGGCAGATCAAGTTGTTGGTGTTATTTTGGCGGTGCTTCCCAAGAGGTGCCTACTCAAGGTGGTGCATGACACATCATCTTCTTCACTGGTTCTCAATGGATAAATATTTGTGCAAGCCTCGAGGGGTGCACAAATAATCATGTTGAATTGATGGCACTGAAATTAACATTGATCCTCGCACTTTCAAGGGGGGTGCAAAAACTACAAGTTTTCGGTGACTCCATGTTGATGATAAACTGGAGGAGTCTAGAGAGATAACCAAAGAACATTATGTTGAAGCCTTTATATGAGGAGTTGACTAGATTGACTGCAAATTTTTAGGATATTCAATACCAACATATAGAGAGAGAGAAGGACATTGTTGTTAACTAGTTATCAAAGCATGGGATCCATATTGGTTATGGAGTCTAAGAGAAATGGGAATGCACAAATGATACAATTATTGAACATGATCTTGGACCGCCACAAGGATAATTCTAAAATTGGCATCAGTCAAATACAAACACAAATATGGCATACAAATGTTCCCAATGGCCAATAACAAAATATGTTTTACAATATGAACAAAAAACTGTTATGATATGTTTTATGTTTCAGATTGATACATAAAATAGAGATATGTGATAGAGATAGCTTTTATGTGATAGATAGATTTTTTTTTTGACAAAAACGGTTGAGATATTTTATATAAAAAAGAGGAAACGAGGTTACAACACATCGGAAGTAGAATGCTCCCATAGGAGGGAAGCATCCAATACTCCTTGCTCATCTTTCTCATATTTGTAACTATCCCAAAAGAACCCTACTCGATGAAAGCTATACCTCCTTACAAACTGACCAAGAAGCATAATACAAGAACAATACATTAAAAAGGCTTATAAGAAAGCTTAAAACCGAAACACCTTCTGCTAGTATCCAACCATACTTTAAAAGTTGCATCTGCAGTATGAGAGCTTATTTCCTCTTCCATATCCGCCTTTCCATTATCTCTCTTAAACTCCAAAGCACCTTCTACTCCAAAACACCTTCTATTGTGATCCAAAACCCAATCCCAAATGCCAACTTATTTCATGAGGAAACCCAATAACCAAATTGACCAATGCTAATTGCCACCTGGTGTATGTTGAAGAAATTGAGAATTGAAAAGTTGCCAACGCATCTCCATGTTCTATTCTCCACACGCCCCACACAAAACCGTCTATCTTTGTGCATGACACATTGCCTGCAGATGAGAAGAGAATCGATTCTGACTGAGTAAGTTGAGTAAGACAAATTATTGAATATTACTGAGTAAGCTGAATAAAAAATATCCCTCTGTGTAGGAGAGGCTGAGTAAGCCAGTGAATAGCGGTAGAGTTGCAATTGCAACACCTGGGGACTTCCAGCAACAGAGAGTCAGAGAAGACCACCTGAAGACCTCTATGCGTGGAAGGCACAAGAGTGGCAAAGGTGCTACTGAACCAATTCGAAATTGCCGATTGCTGATAACCAGCGGTGAAAAAACTAATTATCAAAACTGTCAACGGAATTTCTTTGAAAAGACTGATTCTCTTGTAAAAACTGATACTCTGGCCAAGCCTTTTTATTCTTGTGTAATACAAATATGCAAAATGAAGCATTTAGACTAATCCTTCATGATGGTAATAACCAATTTAGGGAATTCAGCTTATACCTTTCCTTTCTTCATTCCAAACAAGCTCTCCATAATCTAGTAAGACTCCTCTATTCGCCATTAAATCAGCCTGCTTATTGTTGGTTCTCAAGATATGAAAGAACTTTATAGATATGAACTCCCTTCCAAGACAGATAAGGATGTTGTGCATTTTGATTGTCGGGTTCTTGATCTTTTTATACAACAATCTTACTTCCTTAATAACCATGAGCGAATCACCATAGACTGCTATCTCCTCCATCCCGCAACTGTTTGCAATATCCAATCCTTTGAGAAGAGCAAGCCACTCAAACCCATTGTTGGATTTCTTGCCCAAGCCCCAGGCGTAGTCTTTCAGGTTGTTTCCACCAGGATAAAAAATAACACCTCCTGCCCCAGCCAGCCCCGAATTTCCTTTAGAGGCCCCATAAAAAAGAAGGGAGTTATAACCCATGTTTAGTCTCCACTGAGCAAGACCTTCTTCACTCATCCTCAACTGCCAATTTAAACAATTGGTTCTTTTGGCTACCATATGCCAGCTATTGGCAACAGGTTGAAGAAAGTCAATTGCCCATATTCTTTCCTCGGAATTCAGAGGCTCCTTATTGATATTCTTCACCCCCCTCGTTACCAAGGCTTCCACCCACATAGATTTTGTAGCAAGCATTACTTTCCTTAGGCGGGAGACTATCCCTTCAAACAATTATTTGTTTCTAGTAACCCAAATCTTCCAACAGAGGTATTTAGGAAGGGCGACCCAGGCTCTTATGAGATCCATTTTGTGAAGAAGAGAACCATGGTAATAGTATTTCCAGTAGGCAAAGAGATCATTCCAGTTTGTTGGAAGAATCAAGTTCGTTTGCAACTCATGAACAACCAGAGACCAAACTTCAGTGGAAAATTTACATTCCAGGAATAGATTGCCATTTGTCTCTTCTTCCTCTTTACATAGAACACAACGCGAAGGCCCTTGAATCCCTCTTTTTTTTCAAATTCTCAGCAGTCAGGATTTTACGGTGTGCTAAAATCCAGTAAAATACATTAATTTTTGGTAGACCGTCCTTGCACCAGACCTTGTTCCACTTGTTGTCTGCTTTGCTACTATCTTCATTATTGGAGATTATTCAGTATCCTTCTTTTACCGTATACATCCCCTAATTACCCCATCCTCTACTATCCAAGATATGGTTGTGAACAGGCGTAGAGCCTTGGAGAATAGAGCAGAGAACATTAAAATCAGGCTTGAGGTGCTCGGGCACTTCCAAAGCTTTCCAACCATCCCATCTCCCATTGTTTTTCCAGGAAGACAGATCATAAAGGGTGATAATGTTAAGATGATCTAGCCATTGCTTGAGATTAGAGAAGGCCACTAGATGGTTTGATGGAGAGATTGACCCCAAATGATCCTGCCAAATTCTAATCTACTTACCATTTCCAGGGCTCCAGTACAATTGATTTTTTATGATATAAGCTGCCTTCTTGCAAAGGATCCAGATTGGAGACCCCTTCCTTGTCAGAGGGAGATCATCCACGCATCTTTTCCTTGCTACCTTCATATTTTTTTTCCCTTAGAATCTCCTTCCACCAACCATTCTCACTAAAGACAACCCTCCACATGATTTTTGTCCCTAAAGTGAGATTCATCCTTGCCGAATCCCTAATACCAGTCCCACCATAGATTTTCGGTTTGCAAACCACGTCCCAATTAACAAGGTGAATTTTTTTTGTGCCATTTGACTTGCTCCCTTGCCAAAGAAATTTTCTAATTTCCTTTGTGATATCCTGCATAACTTTTATTGGAGCTAAAGAGATCACACGTGAATAAATTGGATAGCCAATGAGGATAGAATTTATGAGGACAAGCTTACTAGCAGGGTTGAGCCACCTTACTCCCCACGAGGATATTTTTTTCTTGATCTTCTTGATGATACTCTACCAATCAACTGAAGTTTTTTTACCTTTGAAAATAGGGGTCCTGAGATAGCTGAATGAATTCCAATTGATATTTCCTTTGAAGCCAAGGATTCTGGAAATCCTTGCCATTGTCCTAGGAGGGTAGTTCCATGCATAAAACTTGAATTTGATCAAATTAACCTTGTCATCTGAAGCTTTAAAGAAAGAAGATAGAGCTTCATTGAATCTTAATGCGACCACAGTGGAAGCCCCACCAAGCAGAATTGTATCATCTGCGAATTGGGCATGCATTACGGCTTTGGTTCCCCTGGCCTTTAAGCCTCTTAGCTTCCCATCTTCCTAAAGTGCTTGGATCTTTCTGCTCAGAGACTCTGCACCTAATAAAAAAAGAAATGGAGAAAAAGGGAAGCCTTGCGTGAGGCCCTGGGAGGCTTGAAAGAAATCAGGTAGTCTTCCATTTATTAACAGAGCAATCCACAGACTTTTAATACAGGCTTTGATCCATTTAACAAACTGATTGGAGAAGCCAAACCTGGGCATAACTTCAAAAAGAAAAAAGTGGTTAACCCTATCGAATGCATTAGCCATATCAAGCTTGATTGCCATACCTTGTTGTTTCCTTTCCATGCTAGAATGGATGGCTTCTTGGACAATGATGATGTTGTCTAAAATATGCCGCTCGGCAACAAATCCCCCTCGAGACTCCGAAATAATATGCTTCATGAGATTCTTCATTCTGGTGGCTAGAATTTTAGTAAGATTCTTGTATGAAGTGTTGAAAAGAGAGATTGGTCTGAATCTATGCACAGAGTTAGGGCTTTTTTTCCTTTGGAATAAAAGACAGGAAAGATGAGTTGGTTGCCCCACCAATTTTGTCTTTTTTCCTCATCCAGTTGCGCATCCTTCTGAGATCTACCTTAATGATTTCCCATGCAACACGATAAAAGTTGATTATGAACCCATCGAGTCCTGGTTCCCTATCAAGCTGTAGAGACCAAATTGCATCACTGATCTCCTGCTTTGAGATTGGCCTCATAAGTTCCTCATTCTCATCATCTAAGATTTTAGAGGGGATAACTGACAAAAGCTCAACTTAAGAGATGGTACCTGTCTCATCTCTGTCTGTGTAGAGATTTTTGAAATGCTGAACAATATGCTTCTTGATTGCCTCATTCCCTTCAACTTTATTTCCATTGCTATCATACAACTATTTTATAGTATTAAAGCTTAACCTTGGTTTATATTGCTTATGGAAATAACTTGTATTATTGTCTCCCCCTTTCAGCCACAATTGTCTATATTTCAGCCTCAATTCTTCCTCCTCCTGCCTGGAAGCCCTTAGCATTCTCATATTCAACTCTTTTTCCTGATTTAGAGTGAGCAGAGTCACTGCTTCATCCTCCATTCTTCCCTGGAAAGAAACGAGATCATCTTGGATTTGTTTTTTTTGGAAAGTAAGCCCTTTGAAAGAAAGTTTAGCCCATTTTTTAAGACCGAGGCGAGTTGCTCTTAACTTTGACTCCCAGGTATAGCTAGCAGATCCATGGATCTTAGTATTCCAAGCCTCTTGAATGATTTCCAAAGCCTTAGAATCCTGCAACAAGAGTGCATTAAAATGAAAGGGAATGGGGCCCATCTTTTCAGAGAGAGTTGGGGACAAGTAAATTGGTTTGTGATCAGAAGATGTTGAAGGGAGGGATAGAGAGGTCGGGATCAGGTCCCTGTCCAAGAAGGAGGAGCTAAACAAAAACCTGTCAAGTCTGGAGGTAATATGGCTAGGGCCCACTCTTTTGTTGCTCCAAGTATATTTCCCATTCTTGAGTGAAAAATCCAAAAGATCCAAATCAGCCACCATATTTTCCATTTTTTCTCCAAAGGGGTCCCTCATGATCAAGCCGCCCCTCTTCTTTGACTAGGTTTTGATGGTGTTGAAGTCCCCAGCAAGAATAGTGTCTTTTTCGTGCAAGATCTCTCTTAACGAATTGAGAGAATCCCAAAAGTTCAACTTATCCCTATAATGCGTTAACCTGTATACATTGCAAACAAAAATTGACTCAAGCTTTTCTCTGCAAAGCAACTCAGTGAGAATCCCATGATTGGTTTCCAAGACTATATTCAATGCATATTTTCTGAATTATAAAAGGTGGCGATTCCACCATAAGCTCTCTTGGAGCTTATGGCTTTCCCTTGATAATTTTTCCAGTGTAGTCGAGATAGGGCCATTACCCCGTCTTCAGTGAACTTTGTCTCTTTGATCATCAGAACGTCTGGTTTCTCAGATCTGATCATGTTTTTAATTGCTTCCACTTTACTTGAGCTCGCCAAGCCTTTGCAGTTCCAAGAAACAAATATCATTAGTTCTTTGACGATTGAGGTATTGCTCGAGACTTGCTATCTGCCCTTGATCCTCCAACACTTCTGGTGTTTTGTAGCAGCTTAGTTTCCTCGATACTCATCTGTCTTTTGAGCTCAAGTTCTCTTTATTCTTCCCGTTCCCTATGGTGCTTGTGCGTTTTCCTTCCCCGAGTGGATGGTGGTGGGGCTTGATATGGAATTTCTTGTGATCCTTGAGAAGAGGAATGGTTTGGGGACTCAACCCTCGGATTAAGTCTTCTCTTCTTAACCGTAGCTACCCAAGATCCACCTAGAGAGGAAGATCCTGCAAGGGTATGCTCTGTCCCATCTGCAAGGGTATGTGCTGTCCCATCTTCACCAACATTTGGAAGCGCACTTGGTTCTGGATCTCCACCTTCTTTTGGTTCTTCACCCTCCGGAGTGCTATCTCCGATGGGGATTTCTCCCTCTTCTACTTGAAGAGCCATGAATGGGTTGCTGTTAATCATTTCCTTGACGCTTGTAACATTCTCCTTAGGTTTTCTTGGATCATTGGGAGGATTATTCAGTGCCTTCTTCCCTCTATTTACTGGCTGCCAAACCTCCTTCTTGGTTTTTCCCAGGATCCTATGTCACATCTTTAGGGCAGATTTTGACAAAGTGACCGTATTCATGGAATTTTCTGCACTTGAACGAGAGCTACTCATAATTGACCTTCTGTAGATATTCCCAACCATCCATGAACAGGTTCACTTCTTTCGGTAAGCCTTTCTCTAAATTGACTTCCACACATATCCTTGTGCATGAGAATAATGGCCCATTTGGCTCAACCTTGTCAATGTATTTACCAAGGGCATTTCCAATGGCTTGAAGGGCCTCGTCATTCCAACAGTGCTGAGGAAGACATACCCACACTGACAAAGCTGAGTGGACGTCCTTTTCAGGGTCAAACGATAAAGTCCAATGGTTTAGATACAGGCCTCTCGACCACATGAAGTAAGGCCCACTTCTAAAGATGAGATCCATGTCATATTTGTTCTCGAATAAGAAAACAAAATACCCTTTTCCACATAAGCAGTGTTGTAGGCCACTGGAGATCAAAGGCATCCATTTCTTTGAGATCCAATATTGCATGGTTTTCGAAGAAGGCCAGATCCCAGTGAACTAGCCTATTAGACCCTTCTCACTCAAGGAAAGAGCCTTCATTCTTGAAGTAGCCAACATGATCTGAATGCGGGGGGTTGTCTCCTGCCGCACAAAGCTTGAAGCTTGAACTTCGGAGACTGGAGGAGGAGAGGATTCAACCAGGGCCCTAAAATCATCCTCTAAGATCCATTTTCTCTCCTCCGGAGAGGGACCCGGAGGATCCATTAGCACAAGATACGATCAGACCCTTGCAGATATGATTTGATCAAGCCATCGTTGGGTCTTCCCTTAAACACCAATCCATCAATCCCAAACTACAAACTAGAAGAGCTGCAAACGTAGGCAATAGTAGCATGCTTCCTATAGAGTTGATCTCACCCCAAAGTAGGCGAGCCTCACTGCTCACGACGCACCTTGCTCACGGGTTGCTCACGCTCATGCACCCGAAGACTATTTTCAATGTGATAGATAGATGTTGAAAAAAGATCAAACAATAGTTATTTTTTTCTTTTATGAATTTTATTAGGTAGAATATGAAAAAATATATGTGTGTGTGACCTCATAGGCCCAAGAACAATGTGGTTCATTTCAAGAAATGAATTACAACATTTTTTCCACCAAATAATAATAATAATAATAATTAAAATCACTACAACCCAAAACATACAAGAAATC
This sequence comes from Pseudotsuga menziesii, assembly GCA_001517045.1. NCBI lineage: Eukaryota > Viridiplantae > Streptophyta > Pinopsida > Pinales > Pinaceae > Pseudotsuga > Pseudotsuga menziesii. The sequence continues at coordinate 160,156 of LPNX010555874.1, read as the reverse complement.
CTTTTTATAGCATAAACACATCTAAAGGTTGTGTGACCCTTTCTTGACAAATGTAATCATTTGATTTTGAATTGATGGGCATTATCATGTGTGTGTGTCTTTACAGTAAGTGTAGTGCATTTTCCTTCTCATAGCTTATTATACCTATCGAAAGGCAATGTATCCTTGTGTTCGATTCATCGTTGACTTTCCATTAGTTAGGTTGATTGCCTATTATTTTGGCTTTGTTTTTTTTTGCATTTAACCAAACTTCCCAATTCATGATTTTATGTTGTGCAACTATCCTAAATTTTCAAATATTTAGCTTCCATGCTATTGGATGACATATTTGGGATCTTATTCTGGATCCATCAGTAGAATGCTTGGTGCCCACTCCTAACATTGAATGAGCATTGATGTTCCTACATCGCCTCATTGATATCTGCCTTCTTGGACTGTCTATCGCCTTCAGTTCCACCGCCTTCACCATGAACTATTCTTACAAACTTCATTTCCAATTGATATTTATCTCAATGGTGTTCACCTTCACAGAACATGATAGGAGTGGTCTTTGCCTTCACACATCATTATAGGAGTGGTATTTTAAAGGCTTACATCGATGGTTGTTCTAATGTATGCAACTACGGAAAACCCACCAAAAAATGGTAATAGTTATCGCCAACTCCTCTATGTCTTTGCCAACTCTTATAGGTGTGTTAGTTGTATTCATTTGAGCATGGATATGGTACCCTTGGCTTGTGTATATTTGCATATGAACCATTTATAGACAAAAAAAAGTATTAGTGAACGATTATAACTTTAATAAGATAGACCTTACATCTTCTAGTTGTTAGCAAATGCAACAAGTGATTGTGTGCTTGTTTTCCTTGCTTTCAATTGTCATTGACAACTAAGTTTATTCAAGACTTCTTGAAATTCACAAGTTTAAAACAATGTATAAAACAAAAACAAAAATCAACTTACCAGTCCATACCATGCCCATACCCAGATGTCCTGCAATATACATACCCAATGAATAAACAACCAAGAATAAATAGCCAAGAATTCCACGTCAATCTCTCCTATAATAGCCATTCCACCAATTCAATTAAATGGAACATGTTCCATCGGTTCCATTAAATGTAGCCCATCCATCCTTCATGTTTGTTAGGCTATCAGATTGATTTCCCCCAAATTTAAAAAGGGTTGAATCAAAGTGTTTAACAAAGATACAATCCATAAGCCAAGGATAGGTATTAGTTAATACATCACTAGTCCTCGTTGTTCAAATATGGGCATCGATACTTCTACATAGTTTTGCAGGATATTTGCAGTATTATGTCCTTTGCAAGTCATCGACATAACTAAATTTAGTCTCTTAAAAAAAATTATGAACAAGATTTAAAAAAAAAACTACAAACTCCATTTACAAGCATAAAACAAAGCATTTTAGACAAGAGTATTAAGTATTAATTTGTCTGAATTGCCACAAAAAGATGTGAATCAGTCCATCCATCTATAAATATAAAGCAAAACGATGTAAAAGAAGATTACTAAGTATTATTCTACCCTAATTTACACAAAGGATGTGATTTAGTCCACCTATAAACATAACCAACAACATCTAAGGAAAGAGTACCACGACGAGACTTGCTTACATAGCCACAACACTGGTGAAGCTAGCATACAGATTGCAATTCCACCAAATGACATACATGTGTATTGCATGTGAGCGATTTATCTATATGGCATATATAGTGTATAGTATAGATGTACTTATGAGATATGATCAATTAGTTTCATAAATATCTATTTTATATGAGTTTTTCATCAATATAAGTTGAGAATAAATAGTGAAACATACTTACAAGAATTCATATTCGATCCGCAAAGATTAGTTTCTTTGAAATACAATTCATATTTTAGAGAAGCATCTTGGAAAGACAATTTCCATGCAAAAATCATAGAACGTGTAACATCCCCTTCCATCAATTCGACTAATAGAGGGGACATTAGCTAAATTTAGGCTTCCAAATTTTGCCCATAACCATAATTACAAATTTCATAATATGTGTGCATAAACATAAACGATATACATAACATAAATAAACTCTTCCCACACGCATCTAGCATGCAATTATCATCTTAATAAATACAAGCATCCAATAAAAACATTGCACATTGAAGTAGAAAATAATACTTATCTTTATCCAACGCAAATCCAAGCAACTAGCCATGTAAGAGCGATTTTCCACCCAACCGTATGCACTCTTTCCAGCATATACTATTTCTGCTGAGAGGCCACCCCCAAGCTGGGCCATGAGGCCACTAGAGTGGAAAAATAGCTACATGCTTCTCACTCTCAATCCACAACCCACTATGTTCTCTATGCTTAGCCAAATGCTCATACAAAACTCTACAGGGGTCTCACTTGGCCCTCACAACTTTGGGTTCCACAATACCTGCCCCACACAACACCCTTCTTGGCTCAGGCATCCCTTTCACCAATCCACAGTTCTCTTGGCCAATCCATGTCGAGTGCTTCCTATGTGTGCATAGAAGAATACCAACCTGCTAAATGATGTTGAAGAACCACTTGCAACCTCAATTCGTGGCTTCTCAACATGTAACATCAACATAAGTCAAGGGTAAGGGTTCCTAGTTTTCCCATCCTCTCTGCTCACCTACAACCATCAATTTTTCCTTCCAAATCTATAGTCCAGACTCCAAATTCGATTTTTTGGGTCATACAGACTGGTAAAAGGTTATGAACAACAATGGAGAGCTCTGCATAGTCTAGATCTACATAAAATAATGAGAGAATGAGTGTTGACTCCAAGGGCTATGATAAAATGGTGAAAAGACAAATGGCATTGCTTCTGACATTAGAAAAAAGCACTCCTGTTTGTTGCAGATTAACTTCTGATTTGTGACAGAAATGTCACAAAAGTGCAGTGAACCCCATTCTTCAATAACTGCATGGAGTGAGTTTACCCACCAACTTCACATATGCATTAAATAATTGGAAAATAGTCAAAAAAGGATATAATTGTGTCATTCAAGGCAGATGATAGAATTTGTGTGAGTTTTAAGGTTGACACTTGGCAACAAAGGATTAGCTTCCCATAGGCCCCCTTTCCTCTTCTCATCTAGTGGAATCATATCCCCTTTAGTGCTCTTTGCACGCCTATTCTTTGACCATTTTAATATCTTTGAACACAATATTTACATATTTCAAGTTAGCATGACAAGCCAATCAAATGGTCCAATAACAATATATACATCATACATGCTTATCCATTCACTAGTCGAGCATTGGCCTTGAGCTCCGCACTAGGAAACCATACTAGCATATTTACATCATTTACATAATTCATTCAATACATTAGAAGGCTCAAACTAGGGGTGTTACAATCCCCTCCCCTTGGAATAACATGATCCTCGGTGTTCTCTTTATTTTCAACAAGGTTCCATGTCCTTCATTTCAACTTCATTTGCAATGCCTTTCTGTTCAAGGCAACTTTTCATTGTTGCTAGCTATCTTTTATGGCACTGCTCAATCATTCCTTTTGTTGTCATGGAAAGCCTACAAGGTCTTTGACATCCAACAATACCTATCCTCAAACAATGAGTAACTTCTCATGTCAAATCCATTCTCACATCATTCATCCCTTATAAGATTCCAGAACCATAGCCAAAGCATATACACATGTATATTCACATTAAATCAATAAGAAGATCCAAAATAAACTAAATACTTATATCTATAAGCATCTTCCTTTAGCTCCATAAGTATCCCACTTTGACTTCAGACAACTATGGCACCCATAAGACTTGCCCCACCCCACACAAGGATGGTACCACTTCTCTGATATATAGTCCCTCAAGTGTACCCACCCCTTTCAGTGCTCTTCAGGGTGTGCATCGAAAGGTAACCAAGTTTCTACAAACCTCAGATCACCTGTGCATGTGTATGAAACAAATGTTAAGCCAATATGTTAGTTGGGCCATAACATTCAAATAACCAATGACAAGCCAATTCACCAACTAGGTTTATCAGGCATTCCACAACCTTTGCCAAGCCAACACCTATGCTGGGTTTATCAAGCAATAAAAAGGAATACAACTGTATGGTCCTTTCTCTTATGCAAACCAATGGTTCCCTGTAGGAAATCCATAGGTAACTTACTTGACTACAAGCTAGCATGACCCCTTAATACCCACTCACACAACATAAGAATGGTACCCCTTATCTACTACACGGTCCCTTGGGCGTACCCATCCCTCTAGTGCTCTTTAATGTGAGCGTAGAAAGGTTACCAATACCCATGCAAGCCTCCTAAGTACCCATGCTCTTACTGGGTTTAACAACACTACAAAGAGACAAGCACATGTGAAGAATTTACAGGGTTTCTCAACCCAAGACACTCTTGGAATTTCCTTTTCATTTTCAACTTCAAGAACCAATATCTTCCCAATTGGCATATTTTCATCATCTCATTTGCATTACATACAAGCATGCAATTCACATGAGTTGCCATCATTAAATTTCAATCATAAATTTTCAAATTTGTTTCATATGGAAACCAGATTTTGCAAACATGAGGCCCTTCTCATTATGTTTGTCTCTTACAGACCATATCACATAGTCTACCTGCAATGTGTCTCCCTAACACATTCTAGAAAATAGACAAACACTTAATAACATTTATAATAAAATTAAAATCTGGATTTATTAGAGAGAATTTGAGGTAAAAAATGGGCCTCAAAAAGACCAAAATGTACTATAAAAATCAACCAATTACATTATAGTAGATGACATCATCCCCCATGGTTGAGGTGGCATTGCATGAGTTAAGAATGTTTATTTGTCACATTTTCTATGGTGGATGAAAACCCATAGTTAACCAAGGTAGTGGTACAAGTACTTTTAAGTCATAAAGTGAAGTACTCATAATAAAAGTCATTTCACACTTTCTCATAAAATAATATTATTGTTATTTTGAAGTAAAGTACTCACAATTCACTTTCTCATAAAATAATATTATTGTCATTTTCAAGTAAAGTACTCATAATTCATAAAAATGTCTTTTCACATTTTTTTATAAAATAATATATTGTCATTTTCATGTTTTTTTAATTTTAAATTATATATTCACTCAATTGTATTTAATATCATAATGTCAAACTAATATATATATATATATATACACACACACACACACACACACACACAATCTTGTACTTTTAAAATAAATTAAATTCATGAATGATATTTATATGAAAAAAATATGTTAGTTATGCATATAAATTAAATTAATTTTTGTTTAATTTTATTTACATGTTCAAGACAAATAAATGATAAATGACAATAAAATTTTGGGAATTTACAATGAATCTTAGTCACATCATTGTAGAGTTATTTTATTAATTTTATTTATAGTCAATTTAGAAAAGTAACTCAACTATGGTTATTTATATTGTGCATAAAAAATAGTGTAGGAGGTGAGTTGTCATATATATCTACCCCATAAAACCCCTAACTCATAATATTTAAATATATCTTATATATTTGTAGTACATCTCTTAGGAGGCCCATTTTTGACCTCAAATTCTCTCTAATGCAATTTTGTATCCTATAGAAATTAGATTCATTCGATCATAAGCCATCCTCATATTATTTGGATGTTGTAAGTGGAAGCACTTTGCCCCTTATGGTTTACACTTGTTGCCATAACTTGGACATCCACATACAACATGTCCTCTTGACACCATTGTAGATCAACCAAACAATCATTGGTAATTATTAGCAAAATTTCAAATCTGAAATTTATAAATCCATTATGTTCATAAATTAGATTTCACAACCATGAGATCCTTCTCATAATATTTGGCTTTTGCACATGGTAGCTTCCAGTTTTTACTATGGACTTACACATTGCCATACCCAAGACAATTCTACCTACACTTTTATTTGCATTTGCAAGATATAGTCACATTATCTATGTAATCAAATACAACCTTCAATACTCAAAATTACACAATCATATCCTTTCATGTAACTCTTTCCTCCCAATAGAGAATTATGGAAGCCAATCAAACATGACTACCTTTTTCATACCATTATTTTCCCTGCATTCATAGCAACTCATGAAATGGTCTTATAATTGACAATAATTCTATCATTTCAATTATTAACAAATTGCAACAAAATATATCTCCCAACCATGCATTCACATAGTGCATCTTGACATATGTACCCACCCATATGCATGCATAATTAACAAGATTTACATAATCTTTTAATGCACATTCACCCAATGAACCCTTGCATTGATTCATGAATACCATAATGTCATGTCATGCATTACACCATGGTGTTTTGGTAGATCTAGCTAATGCCTTGACACATCACCCAACCATCTCCCCAATCACTTGGTTAACTATCTGGGTGCCTTCCTTCTTCACCCGAACACAGCATTAAGAGTTCACTCACTCCCTACTTGCTAGCAAATAGGTTTCATCCCATATTAGCACCAATATGGAGTTTGTGGAATACTTGTGTAGCACTATATAATTACCATATCCAACCACATTATGGCCTTACCCATGACTATCTCATATGGCATACACGACCACAACAAGACCATAAGTCCTTGCTTACTTTGGTTATTAAACTCATAACCAACATAGACACATGGCATGAATTTCTTTCATAATGCATTCAAAATTCTAAACATTTAAATGGTATAAGGCTCCTTTCCTTTACTACCCCATACCTCACCATTCTCGGTGGGATAACATTCACATAAATGCATCCAATATCATATGCAAACCAAGTTATGATGATTAAAATATGGTTGAAGGGATTCTTACTCAATCCCCTTTCAACACTTATGGTATCAACATAAACAAACCATTACTTGCATGTATACCATCAACATTTATGATGTTACCTTATTGGTTGTCCTCTTACCAAGGACTGCACAGTTCTTACACCAACCTCTTGATCAAAGATTTATTACCACATCTTCTCTTCGTAATGTTGTTGGTCACATGCAATAGTATCATCAACATCTTCAACCATGCTTCAACCATATTTGGTCATACAATTACCATCAACCATAATAATTGTCATTAGCGGTTCATTGCATATATAAAACCTCACTTCCTTTACCAATATGCAACATCGTATGCCTGCACATGCGAGTTCACATGCACTATGCATCATATCTTAATATGCGCACTAATGCATATGCATTCCAAGTATACTCTTGCATTTTAAGCATTCCTATGCAATAATTTTATGTATATAAAACTCAGAAAATATAAATATATCAACAAGAGAAGAGTTGAGGAATTCTCTCTTTTATAGTTCCTCATCATAGTATGAAATTTGCTCTTCCTATTATAGTTAATCTAGATTATGGCTTCTCTGCTAAGCACACAAGGGGTCATTAGCTATGATTTTCTCACCAAGTAACAATTCAATACATATACACATGTATAACATCTATATTTGCTACTTTCCAAGTATGCAATTCTTGTGCTATAAACATAATAGTGTAAGGTGATAAATTTCCCTCTTTATCACATTGCCTTGCTTCTCCCATTGCTTTGAGCAATTCTGGCCAAGTCCAACTTAATCTTTCTTGGACTTCCTAGCACTTGAAAATGTTGCAATTGATTCCATTCCAACTCCATATGGACTCTTTTCAAGGTCCATCATATTTCCTTGTGCCTCATTACATCCACAAAAAATATTTTTCATTCATTATGAAAACTACCTAGATTGACAATTCTTCTCAAATCAAGGTTACAAGCACTTTTCTGTTCGAATCCCAAAGACATAAAAAACCCTCATTCAGAATCTTGTTGTCCCCCACTCTTCCCCTCTAGATAATCTTTCCAACGACTATATTCATGCTTCGTTCCGATCTCGTACATGAAAGTTACATCCTCCCAAAAATGTTGATTTTGCTCAATTATGCACTTTTTCTACATGTGCAATTATTTTCAGAGACCAACTTCAACCCCCTTCAGGAGAAAATCTAGCAAGAAGTAGAAAAAATTTTCTATCGGGCATTGTTATTAAATATAACAAGGATTACACAAAAACTTTCAAATCTCTAATCTGATGCACTAGGTAACTTCTATAGAATTTTGGATTTGACTACCTTTGACTTTTGCACTTTTTCCCAAACTTATAATTCTTACCAAAACTGGTTATCTCCCAAATCAAGCATTTATGGAAAAACTTTCTCAAGACAAATTTTTATGTTTTAATGAGTAGATAAAATGTCAAGTTCAATCATTTTTATGGTTTCGATATGTAGGCTCACTTTTACCTCTTGCAAAATTTCCAAAATCCCCCAAAAGTGCTATGGAATAGTGGATTTTTGCCTTCTTTCTCACCTTGGCTTCACACCTTTTGGAATTTGGCTCCAATATCCCAGAGTTAATTGTGTTCCTAGTTTATGATCACACCATAACAATTTTGGCCCAAATCAGGTCCCCATTGGGTCTCCAGACTTTGATATTCTAAAGTCACTAATCTGAATTTTATGTCAAATCGGGCCTCTCACTATTACTTAGGTGACCTTTGGTCTGAACACCACAGGTCTCATAAAATTTTGAGCTAAACTTCTTTGGTTATGGCCAAAACAATTTTCAGGCTTCATACCTTTTTTTTGGCACCCGAAATTTGGTTGTGGAAACTGCTGATTTACCCCTTATTCAAGCACCTCTAATGCCACCCCATAACATTTTACCACTTATTGAACATAAGTGGTTTCAGGACGTGGTTTCTCGAAACCATTTTTGCAATCCTGAACGCATAGGAGGGAGTCATGTCAACATGGTGGTATTTATTTTAGGCTCCTGACAATTTAATTATCTCTTGTGCAAGTTCATAAGCATGAATGAATGATGGTCATTGATCATATATGCATGATCTTCCAACACTGACATGAATGACAAAGTGTCCCATCATCATTGACATCTCTAGGCGTCACATCCTTGCATGTCACATCACTACTTTTCGGACCAAGAGCGGTTTTAGGATCGATGGGGTAGTGGTTTACTGAACCCGCTTTTATGATCTTGAACCCACGAGCAGCTGGCACATCACCTTAGAGGTTTCCCCTTCAGGATCATTCTCATTAAATTAAACACTATGCATGTTTGTGATCCCAAACCGATGTCATCCATTGATATCTGATACTTCCATACAATACGATCTCCCTTGCTTTTGGGACCCACCACACACGAGAAACCATGCATGCATATATGGTGTGGATAGTTTACATCCAACCTTCTGCCCACGTGTATCTACTATGTCAGACCTTCTTTTCACATCGCTCCTCCACGTCACGTCGCTGTAGGGTAGACCAAAAGAGGTTTCAAGATCGATGGGGCAATAATTTCCTGAAACTGCTTTTATGACCCTGAATGCACGAGCAATTGAAACATCACCTTGGTGGTTTTCATCTTAGGTTCATGCTAATTAAATTAAACCTCGCACATCTTCACGATCCTGAAACAGTTTCAACTATCAATTTTGATCTTGATGGTTTGATCTCCTTTTGCCTTCACACTCCACCACATGCAGTCACACACGCACACAAATATGAGGTGGTTGGTCCACATTGCATATACTACCCATGTGACCCCCCTCCACATCAGATATTCTATCCATGTGGCTCCTCCATTTCACCTGTCCATGTGGCACGGGTGAGGCCCAACCAAATTTTCATAATTTCTCCAAATTTCAAAATTATGTAAGGTTTTAATTCGACAATAAGGGGGATATTTTGAAATTACTATTGACCCATTTTATGCCACTTAACATAAAAAAAAATTTCCAGTTTTGATTAATGCCTGTAAATATGAATTTCAGGCCCATACAATTCTAGTATTGCAACAAGAAGCTCTGATACCACTCTGTAACATCCCCTTCCATCAATTCGACTAAGAGAGGGGCCATTAACTAATTTTGTGCTTCTAAATTTCGCTCATAACTATAATTACAAATTTCATAATGTGTGCAAAAACATAAATAATATACACAACATAAATAAACTATTTTCAGACACATCTAGCATGCAATTATTATCATAATAAATACACACATCCAATAAAAACATTGCGCATTGAAGTAGAAAATAATACTTATATTTTTCCAACGCAAATCCAAGCAAATGGATGTGTAAGAGCGCTTTTCCACCCAACTGTAGGCACTCTTTCCAGCATATACTCTTTCTGCTGAGAGGCCACCCGTAAGTTGGGCCATGAACCCACCAGGGTGAAGGAAACAACTACATGTTTCTCACTATTAGTCCACAACTGATTATGATATCTATGCTTAGCCAAATTCTCATACAAAGCTCTACAGGGTTCTCACTCAACCCTCACAACTTTGGATTCCACAATACCTACCCCACATAACACCCTTCCTGGCTCAGACATCCCCTTCACTGATCCATAGTTCTCTTGGGCGATCCATCTTGCTGACTTCTTCCTGTGTGCATAGAATAAAACCAACCTAATTAATTTTGTTGAAGAACCACCTGCAACCTCAATTTGTGGATTCTTAAGCATGTAACAACAACATAATTGAAGGGGTAAGGGTTCCTAACTTTCCCAAACTCTCTGCTAAGCTACAACCATTCATTTTCCCTTATAGATCTACAGTCCAGGATCCAAATTTGAATTTATGGTAAAAAGTTATGAACAATAATGGAGAGCTTTGCATAGTCTAGATTTGCATAAAAGAATAAGAGAATGAGAGTTTACTCCAAGGGATATGAGAAAATGGTGAAAATACAATTAACATTTATTCTGACATTAGAAGAAAGGACTCATGACTGTTGTAGGTTGACTTCTGATTTGTGACATAACGGTCACAAAAGTGCAGCCAGCCCCATTCTTCAATAATTGCATGAAATTACTTTTCCCACCAACTTCACACATGCATTCAATAATTGGAAAATAGTAAAAAGGGAGATAATTGGCTTATTCAAGGCACATGACATAATTTGGGTGAGTTCTAAGGCTTACATTTGGAATCAAAGGATTAGCTTCCCCTAGGCCCCCTTTTCCTCTTCCCCTCTAGTGGAATGATAGCCCCTTTGGTGCTCTTTACACAACCATTCTTGGACCATTTTAATATTTATGCACATAATATTTACATATTTCAAGTTAGCATGATAAGCCAACCAAACGGTCCAATAAAAATATATACATCATGCATGCCTAGCCATTCACTAGTTAGGGAATGGCCTTGAGCTCCACACTAGGAATCCATTCTAGCATATTTACATCATTGACATATTTTCATTCAATACATTACAAGGCTCAAACTGGGGGTATTACAAAACGAAAGTACATATCTTTGAATTCTATAAGTTAGAAAATTTGTTAACTTCATTTAGACATCAAAATGTTGCCAACATCTGCATAAAAATCATTACAGAGAGTCTTACAATGACATAGAATACAAGGAAGAACCTCAACATCTTCCTTGTTGATTGCGAAGATGGTGCTCAGATTCAAATGCTCAAGAACATTTCAAAATATTTGTTGTTCTATTTATGGCCAAGAAACACATAGACCCCATCACTAGTAGGTGACAAAATCTCCTCCTTGTGGTCACTGTTGTTCTCATATTCCACAACCATACACAAAAACCAAATACAACCACAAGCTAATAATATAAATCATGTTAATCTATGTATTAGATGATACTGTGTCCATCTTAGTAACATGTACGCGGTAAGGGAATTCTACATGTTAGACGCCTTTTCTCGCAAATTGTCTCAGTAACCTTGGTCTTCCATATGTTAGATGCCTTCTCCATACATATTTTCCCACTACAATGCTCTATCTTTTACGTTGGCAAGTGTGAAAGTTGAAACTTGAGGCAACCCATCTACACAGGGATGACTTTGATGTCGTGGGTGGCTGAACCAACAGCCTCATATATTCACCACAAAATGTCACTTGATGCACGTCACTTGCACCCTCTTTCTTCCAACTTCCTAGCTAACGCCTTGGTTAAGAATCCCACTACTCGTTCTCTTCATGAGACGTAGGCACCTATTAAAACAACCAACTCTTGGGAGCTGCTAAAGTTGACTAAAGCATGCTTCTTGGGTCCATGTGGGAGACAATAGTCATTATTCATGCCAAGACAATGGGTTTGACCATTTTTTATTCATGCAATACTCCCATGTCGGTAGGGGTATAGTGGAATGGGTTTCAACATCGCATGAGGACGCTAGTGTGTTATTATACTAGGAGGTGATGAGCCATAGAGTAAGCATAAATCGGTTCCCAACCAACCATAGATGATTCCCGATCACAATAGGAATTGAACTCCAACAACCATACCTTTCACTCGTAGCTCTCACATACATGGAGACACATGCATGATGCCAAAAAAAATCAACCACAATCAACCAAAGCCAAGCACTTTATTATGATAATAATTGTTGAGAATAAAATGCGAGTGGTATGGACTTATAAAATTCTTCCTTTGTTCCTTCTTTGTTCGCATACGTTTCGACCACTATCTCTATCCAATTAAAAACTTTATAAATGAGTATTTCATTAAATAAATTGGTTGGTCTTTTGTTTCAACTACTATTCATTCAATATTGAATTGTGAGCTTCTCAATTAAGGATGTTTAATAGAGCTTGAGCATGAGAAAGGGTTTAGCGATCTTATTAGCCATGATAAACATTGGAGAGCTGAAAATATAAGGGTGGTCAAGTTTCTTTATAGTTTGAATCCTAGGAGGCATATGCGAAAGCTAAACGACTTGGCTTAAATTTAATGTACCATTGTAGGGCTTTGCAAGTGCATTAAATTATTGTTCATGCAATACTGTGCATTTTACTTGTATTCATGAGTGCTCCACTGTAGACCTTCCATCACTCACTCTTGATATGATTCTTTAAATAGACTGTGAGCTCGCGACATGCAAGCTTTTGAATACCTAACATACTTTCATTATTCTAATACACGATTTATTGGATTCAATACATGGATTCCTTATCCTTTCTATGCATACATGGGTTATAGTGCCTAGTCATCCATCCCCTATCCATTTCTAACCTTAACAGGTATTGTGTTGTGTTAGCCATGGAAACTTGTTGTCTAATGATTCATGAATATTATTGTTTATGTGTTGGATCATTTATGCAGACAATTTTTTTCTTCAAAATATTTTTGTGGAATGTCTTATGAGCATGAATATTAGTGTTAGATTAATTAAGAAGTGTATATTTTTGTTTGTATAATATTAATTGGGAGAAAATATGTTATATTTTTTTATATAGCTCGTCGTAAAATGTATGATAACTAAGACTGTTTCATTTTTTTGTGTGTTAAAATAACACAAGGAAAAAAGATATTAAAAGTTTAACTTTTTGCTCAATTAGTAGAGGTCCTTGTGTAAAAGTTAAGGGATGTTTTTGTATCAAATCATGTTGAGTCTTTTGGGATTATTTATGAAAGGCATAGGGTTGGATCAGGCACATTAGTTCCCATGGACATTTGGAAATGGTCCTGCGTGGATTGTCCAAGTACTCATGCATGTCTAGGCCAACCTTGGGAGTTATCCTTTCTTTCATTGCAAGGGGGGATAGGGTAGAAAACTATTATAGCCGTCATGTACATGATGTAGTCTCTTAGAGACCTATTGTCCAGTGCTAAAGACATCTATTACATTTGTAAGAGTCATTAGAATTATAAGTTGATGCATTGCTAAGGAGTTTCACAGTTCTACCTTGGATGAAATACATGCATACACAGATTGATGACAAACCACTTTGGAAGCGACAAAAAATTCAACTTTAAGCTTGCAATAGGCCTGTTTACATTTTTTAAGCGTATAATTATATTAACCGAGAAAATTATAATGTCTTAAGAAGTTGGTCAACCTTAATGGAAATCTGACCATCTGCAAAACAATAGATTATAATTAAGAACCCTTGTGGTTATGTATATAGAGTTTTTTAGGATCCTATTTATTATCATCCCGATACTATCCTGAGCACTTGGACAATAGTTTATTGAACTTTTATAAACATATATATGATAACTAGAAAGGACAAAAAAAAAACTTGAGCAATGCTAAGACTAAGGGGAGTAATCATCATCATCGTAAGAAATAGAGACAAGAGGCACCTCATGAGCCGAGGTGAGTTGGTGGTCCTCAACTTCATATGTTTTCTCAAGAAACTCGAACCCAATGATGGCTTTCACTATCAAGTTGATCTTGCCATTCATTTTCATCATTTGGTCTTGTAGTTCGCCAATTTGTAAGAGAATTTCCTTCCTCTTCTTTCTGCGATCCAATAGAGCATTACCCAACAATGATTTCATATGCCAATATAATAATACAATCTAGAAAATACTCGGTGTCTTTCGTATGGTAAGTCCCCACGTCGGGTATCCACAATTACATTTATTTTTGCATATATTCCTCATTCGTTATATTGTGTTCTTGCTTAACCCACATTTATGGTCTCTCAATCTTCTTTTGAATTTTCACAAGGGTGTGCCAACAATAGTAAGAGATAAAGGCCTCAAATTATGTAATGTCGCCATCCAAATAATTTTCCATGGAGGAAAAATTCCACTAACCTACTAGTTCCCTAGGTTGGGGTGGAAGCATTAATACTTGGAATAAGTGAGCTACAAGACCCTAAATTGACCTTAGACATACAAATTAACATTAATTGGGTCAAATAAATGATAATAAAAGAAAATTAAGGTGGAATTTGGCCTTGAGGGCACATAAGAGGGTGTGAGGCCCAAATGTGGCAAGATTACCCACTACACTTGGCATCATTCTCTCACCAATTCGAGTCCAAGGTGGAGGGTAACGTACTTTGGGGAGTCATAGAGGCACTAATCATGGCAAGAATCTAGAAAGGTCGAATTGGAGTGCAAGAGTAACTCTCGAGGAAGAGGAAGAGGCATTGTGACACGTGTAGCTAGATTCCATAAAATCTATGGCAACAATGATGAAGGAATATATGAAAATTTCCTACCTGATTATTGACGTATGACACATATGACATGTTAGGGCTAAAAATAGCCACCAAGATGGCACATAGAGGGAGTTATGTCAGCCAATATTTCGAATTCGAATTGGGGAAGAGTTAGGAAAGCAACAAGTGTACAAGTGTCTCATGAGGGAATCCATTCCTAATTCGAGTTGAGTGGATAATCTTGGAGGGAATTCAAGCTCTCGAGCTCACTTGAGGCTATTAAAAGAGGAGGAGGAGGAAGGGGAGCAATTTTTGGTCATTTTACATTTGCACTCTTGGAGAGCTTAGCTTGTCCTTACACGGTGGATGGTCATCTCCCTGCTATTGAACTAATTTCGAAGGTGAAAGATCCATGTCCAAGTTGGTTGGAGGAGAGTCCATACAAACCTCTTATCAAATATTAAAGGATGTGTTTAATGTAGTTTTAGACCCTTCTTTAGTACGAATTATTCTCATGGAACTTTTTATACTTTCTCTTCTCACATTCTCTTGTCAATGTCCATGGTTCTAGTATGGATGGCATATTAATGGATGCATAAAAATTGTGGAGAATAATTTTGTGATTCCATTGATGTATGAGAATTTGTATGGTACTATATTGAGTAAAATATTTTAGCCACATTTCTAAATCCCATGCATACCATGTAAAAATTACAAGCAAACTACTTATTCGAGCTATTTTCCCTTATACTTTCTTATGGACACTTTGGAGAAGTTAGGCATTTATTTTGTATTAGAATTCATCTGAATTTTTGCCTATGTTCGAGAAGACCATACTGTAATGTACATGACCAAGTTAATATATTTCAGGCCCCTTGGGAATTTGTCAAAATTTTATGCAACAATTTTAATGTCTATTGTCTACATTATTCAAGCAATGTTCATGTGTCACAATTCTCTGTTTGATGGGGTGCAATAACCAATCATTAATAATGATTAATGCTGAATTTCTATTGTCCAATGAAGTCCTTTATCCATTCCTAGCCTCTATTAAAAAACAAAGGAAGTACACACAACGTTTGGGAATCCATAAAGTCAATGAATAGCGGGGGGTTTCCCTAGTATTTTTCCCTTTCTTACCCCCTTGATTAGTGCAAGTTATAAATGCCTCTAGCAAGGGTCTGAGTGTATATTATATGCATTAGGATGTGATAATACCCCTCAATCCGTTCCAAACAAAATTCGAAAGCATTTGGGAGAATTTGGGATAGTTTGGGTGTCATTAGTCTAAGGTTCGAAACTTGCCAAAAATTGAGTAATTTTTCATGGTAGGGACATTCAGTGGTATCAGAGCATGGTGCTTGCACCTTCTTGGGGTTACCATTAATGAGATCAAGGATTGATCCCCCACCTCTAGAAACTAATACTGAAGATACTTGAATAAATTAGAGAGGAAGTGAGTAGTGCTGAAGCAATGGCTAAGGGTGACAAAGGAACCTTAGAAATGGAGGAGAAAGGGGAATTTAGGCAGTTCATGAAACAATTTTTTGAGGACATGACAAGGAAGACAATGCAAGGGTTAAAATTGATGGCTATCCAACTTGAGAGAAAATTGGTAGGAGGAGGCAATAATAACTCTCATCCTTAGGAGAAAAAGACAACTAGTGAAACAATTTTCTTAAGGACCGAGCCTCATAATCAACTTAATGATTTCGAGAGCACAACAAGAGATACTATGCTCAAGTTTCTTGAGTCTAAAGAGGATCCTATCACTCATTATGGGATGAATAAATCCTTATAGGAGTGGCAACAACTGTGTGAAGAGTGTTGGAGGAATCTACAATTCAAACAATTCTTCAATGTCTCCAACAAGCTCAAATCCAGAGGAGGTAGCAGAATCCCTTTCCAAAATCAAGAATTGAAGTCTACTATAAGCAAGGTATCTCTTCCCACCTTTGATGGTTTATGACAAAGTTTTGTTAATGCTTGGGTACAAAAATTAGATGTATATTTTGAGTTGAATCCAATGGTTGAAGAGGATGCTTTGAAGGTGGCTATTATGCTTCTTAAAGGGGAAGCTAATTATTGGTGGTTCCATAGACTTAAAACCTTAGGACATGATCAAATAACATCTTATGAATATTTTGTTGACAGGTTGGTGGAAAGGTTTGACCGAAAGGACCTTGAAATGTCTTTCAAAGAATGAGCACAACTGAATCAAAATGGAACCCCTGAGGCCTACATGTTGGTGTTTAAAAAATTGTTAGTTATGGTTACTGATATCTCTACGATCACTTAGTATTTCTCTTTACTGAAGGGTTAGCTGAAACTTTGAAGGGATTGGTTAAATCCCACAAACCAACTACCTTGCAAGATGCCATGAACTTGACTAGAGATCTGAAAAATGCACTTGTAATGGGTATGTCTCCCCTATTACGTGCAGGTGCACCAACCTTAGCTTGTCTAGAGTATAAGGAAGAGTTCAATGGAATAACAAAAACTAAACAACTATAGCAACAATGATAACAAATTAAAGCAAATATTTTTAGGGTTTTAACACATGTATCAACAAACTAATACAAGAAACACAAAATAAACACACCTTTCTTCTGCAAGATGGGCCACCGTAGTCATCCTCGCAAGTGGTTCCGCAGCTCCAAGGGTTGGTTCTCCAGTATTCTCCACGGACAGTTTTCGAATGGGGGATGTATCCATAGTGGGTACAAAGAGATCTAAACGTACACTGTGGGAAATGATGTGGCAACGTGAATAATGACATCAAAGTATGTGGTATATTTGAGAGCAAAATGGCACAGCGTAGCCACAAGTGAATGGAAAGGTGTTTTGGGAGAGCCCTTCACAATGTATTTATAGTATGGTCCTAGGGTTTTTTTACCCAAGGTGGTGACCTGTGGTATTTTATTGCCCATGGTATTTATCTGTGGTTTTTTTACCCTTTCTCTTTTTTTAGGGTTTTTGATCCTTTTTGGGAGAAACTGGAGATAAACCATAATGAATGCTCACCATCCCTTCATTTATGGGAAGGAATAATGGTGTATACAATTGTGAAGGTCAAAAGTAAGGGAAATATGGTGGGAATATGATGTATGTATATGGTTTAGACCATGGAGAGCTAGGTGAACACTTTTTAATGTTAATAGATTGCCCCCTGATGTGTGAGGGAAGGAGCTCATCATATGATCGATATACATCATAGGATCATGAGAATAATGGTGACAATAATGGAGAGACTAGAGAGACCCACAGAGAAGTGGATCTTCCTCATTTGAACTACGGTGGCTTTTGGTTTTTTATTAATTCTAAAAAATGGATGAGATACATATAATGTGTGACATGTATATGAACGAGGTGAGAATACCCATGCTCGTAACAATGTCAAAAGAACAAAGAATGGGATTAAGGCTCAAAACATGGGAGTCGATCAATATATATACAAATGATGATACATAATGGTGGCCTCAATGGGAGGCTGCATACAATGCTAATATGAAGAACTGATACATAGGAATGATGGCATTCTCATGGAATGCAATATCATCACAACTGATTCTCTACTAGATATGGAGGTGTACATATATATGGACTCAATGACTGAGAGTCAGAATCTCTATGGTATAATATGCAACATCAAGTACTGGAGATACATGGAAGCATGATACTGAGAGCTTCCGAACACTGTCGCCAACGCAACCCAAAAATCACGAGGGACATGAGATTGTATGGGTCCCATAGGTAGACTCACCAATGTGCTAGAGTCTGGCGACAACCGGGGTCTTCGACCAAATAATGAACGAACCAATACCCTGTATGAATCTCAATGGTGCGATGATGTAGCTAAAGTGGAGCACGTGAGACACAACCAACCCGAGAGGCACTAACGACTCCTCTCAAGTGGTCCAAGGAACTCATCAATAAGGTGGATGAAACCAGGATACATGGACCTCTGGGTCTATGCTTTGGAATAGATGTGTTGACGTCAACATAGGGATACCTGCAACTAATCAAGGCAATGATGTTTCCTTGACTTGAAGCGTGATGGGGATAATCAAAGGTGTGGAACAATCATGGGATTGACACACTGAATGGGGGAACATGGGCAGGGGGTACGTGGGACACAAAATTCCTTTTTCCAGAGTATGACATCAGGAATGACCTAGCAGCAAATGAAATTGAATCATGGGAGAGGGATCATAACTGTAATACTGAAAATATAACTACAATAGGAAATACTGAGCGAGGTAACTAGACTAGTGGTATCGAGGGGATCCAAGGAAGACTCATCACAGAATACTATGAACAAAGGCGACCCAATGGGGGAAAGGTGCCATAATCTGATATAAGATGTGGTGGCAACAAAAGACACCGTTTGGGCCTTCTTCATAGTTTAAGGAGCATGAAGAAGGGTTAGAAGTAAGCTCACTATGCTACGATCTCGTGGGTTGTTAGCGAGCTCCAGAAGGTGAATGCTCAATGGTGTTTTCATTTTTAGAGAGTCTGAAAATAGGAAGAAGAATCCAATGTGGTCTCTTTTTCGTATGTAGTCTCCTAAGCCCGAAAATGATAAAAGTATACAAAGGAGAGCTCTCCGAACCTTTGGGGGAGGGAGACTTCTTTACCATTGATAGTCCAACCATTATAGAAAAGGTTAAACCTATACAGACTGGACGATCATTCAAATACTTTTGTGAGCGTAAACGAAACCAAGTTTTCTCAGCAATCGTTTCTTGATGAGATGGCTGGAAAAGAGCTTAAAGACGAATTATGATGAGCTTTTTCATAAATTATGGTCCCAATGTCTGACAAAGCATAAAAGGATACCAAGCGAACCGTTTCTGGCTTGAAGGTGCCAGGGTGGTCCTTTTCTTATGATAGTCTATATAGTTTGAAAAAGGAGATAAATGAGGCTACATAGACACCCTTTCAAATACTTTAACGAGCATGCAAGGAAGCAAGCATGCTCGGGAATCTTTTCATTCCTTTATGAGTCAGAAAAGAGGTTAATAGAAACTCTGTAATGGTCAATCAAGCAAGGAGGAAGTGTTTGATATATGGAAAGAGGTTATGCTATGAACATGGCTGAGAGGAATAAATGCAGAACACTACTGGGGCCCCTTTGCAGGACAATGGCTGGTGGTAAAAATAAGGCCAACTGTGTGGTATGGATGGTGTAGATGGCTCATGAACATGCCAGTATGTGCATGGGGAGATTCTTGCAGTGGCATGCAAATCAAGGTGACTCCAGGAAATGGCCCGAAGAAAGTAGGGAGGGAGTCAGTCTAGTAGGTCGTTTCTTCATCCGAGAGCTTTTTTCATGGTGGTGGCAACTTCCTATCCTCATAGAGGAGAATCCATACACGAGCATGGAGTACCGGGGAGACCTGGAGATGCCTCGACCTCCAGTACAGGTCTAGGGACCCGATGGTATGCTACCATGGTGGTAGCTAGATCATATGTGCGACATACTATGGGCATGTGCAAACATGGGACTCGATCCTCTAGCGGGGTACTAGTGGCGCAGGGGCAGGGTAGATGTGTTAGATCGACCTGCTCACGTGCAAATGATGCGACGAAGTGTTACAATGGACTCACTACACCTAGATGTGGATCGACTACTAGAGGGGGTCACCAACTCATGGTAAAAACGATGCAAAACAAGAAAGAAAAACTATCACACAAGTGTACTCATGGTGGGTGACTTCAGGCATAGAACCTCCAACGAAGGAAAATGGCCTTGCCTTGGAGACTTTGCAATTGGTGCAGAGTACATGGGGGGGGGGGAGATTCATGATGGCTTGAACCTTCAGCGTATCCACTGTAATCCCCTTATGGGATACGATAAACCCAAGTAAATTCCTGACAGGGACACAAAACACACACTTGAGAGGGTTCAAGCGAACGTTATATTTGCGACATCGCATGAAGGCTTGTCGCAAGTTGTCCAGATGTTGGTAATGCTTTCGAGAGTGAGTTGTGAGGTCGTCTAAATAAACCAAGATAATGTGGATGAGGTCATGGAAGCAGAATGTCATAGATCGCTAAAAAGTGGCTCTAGCATTTTTAAGGCCAAATGGCATAACATGATACGCAAATGTACCCTAGAGGGTTGTGAAAGTAGTCTTATACTGGTCCTCTTTCTGGATTTGAATTTGGTTATAACAAAAAAAAAATCCTTTAAAGAAAATACTTTGTGGCCAACATAGGGATCAATGGTTTGGTTAATGAACGAAGTGGGGAATTTGTCTTTGGGACATGCCAAATTCAAGTCACGGAAGTCAGTACATACGTGAATGGTACCTTGTTTTTTGTTAATGGTAACAGGATTGGAAACCCAAGTGGTATACACGATGGGGTATATGAAACCTGTTTTACCCAGTTTCTCAATCTCGGCTTTGACAATACGAGAATTTGAGGGGTGAATGGGTCTTTGCTTTTGGTGTATGGGTGCAACATCAGGCCATGTGTCGATATAGTGTTCGATGATAGAAGGATCTAGCCAAGGCATCTCGGTATATGACCAAGCGAAAATATCACGTAACTCCTAAAAAAGTGCTTTGTATGAAGCGACTTCTCCAGGGGAGTAAGATGCTCTGAGTGTAATATCTTCAACTACCTTGGGTGTGGTTGATATATTGACCTTAATAGTTGGCAAAATATTAGCCATGTTTTCCTCTTCAAAGGCATCGGGTTCCGAAATGGAGTTCTTCAACCAATCTACTTTTCCATGGATGAAGTCTTTCGCTTCGACCGAGTATTGGTCTGACAATGAAAGAGGATCATCGAGGATGAAATATGAGCGATGGTGCATATCATCCCAAGGGTGCTTAGGAGTCAACATATCTTCAAGGATTTACGCATCACTGTTAAAACAATGAATAGATATATCGAAGGGATCCTCTACGATTGAGGAGATGGAAGGATGAATGGAACTGAAGATCATGTATATGGTGTTTGTTGTGTTCAAGGAAGAAACCAGAGGGTGAATCTCCTCAAGGATGGTGACATCGGACTCATGGGAGTTTTTTCGAAGGTCACAAAGGAGTGATTGATACTCAGGCAAGTCTGGGCAATGGTGAGAGTAATGACTATACAAGCCACAAAATGCACAAGGATGGTTGGTTTGCAATGACTTTATCTTAAACGCTGGTGGTTCTAGGATGGTGAATACTGGAGTGCCATCGATCTCATCTATAGTGTTCATGTGGGTGCAAAGGAGAGTCAATTCCAGACAGTTTTGTGTCGCATGGTTGTAGACATCGCACAAAGCACAAATAGGAGTCGGACGTGATTCAATCGTTGCTTTGGCGGCCTTTCTCTGAGTCTTCTTTGGAGGAGGAGGGGCACGCGTGGAGACAGGAGTAGTCTTCGATGGAACATGATGTTGGTGTGACATCGTCTCATTAGGTTGGACGAGATTCAACATAACCTAGGGTGTCGGGGGTGGAATCGGTGGATCGAGGTACCACACAGGAATTCCTAGAGTAAAATTAGGTAAGGAGAGTAGCCATGACATGCTTTCTCATGATGCCAGATGGTGGAAAAAGGAAGGGAATCATGTGGATCAGGAATGAACCCCAATAATTCCTCGATGACTATGGCTAGGGATGGTGAGTGCTAGAGTGCCATTGGTCTCATCTATAGTGTTCATGTGGGTGCGAAGGAGATTCAATTCCAAATAGTTTTGTGTCACATGGTCGTAGACATCGTACAAAGCACAAATAGGAGTCGGACATGGTTCAATTGTTACTTTAGCAGCCTTTCTCTGAGTCTTCTTTGGAGGAGGAGGGGAACGCGTGGAGACAAGAGTAGTCTTTGATGGAATAGGTTGGTGTGACATCGTCTCAATAGGTTGGACAAGATTCAACACAAATTGGGGAGTTGGGGGTGGTATCGGTGGATCGAGGTACCAGACAGGAATTCCCAAAGTAAAATTAGGTAAGGCGAGTAGCCATGACATGCTTGATCATGATGTTAGATGGTGGAAAAAGGAAGAGAATCGTGTGGATCAGGAATGAACCCCAATAATTCCTCGATGATCATGGCTAGGGTTTCGACTGAGGTTGTGATGTGGTCGGGATGGTACCAGATGTGATAGTGCACAAATCCGAGACATCAGTCGATGAATGTGGAGGTGGCAAGAACAAAAAAGTGTTCGTCATAGGAGTGTAGGCAAACAATCCTAGTCCAACAATAAATAAAGATGGAATAGACATGCTGTCAATGACAGTGTCGATAATGGGAAGGACGTATTCCAGTGTGGCCAACCCCTTTAGATCGTAGTATGTCAGTTGGTCAACAATGCCGATTTTTCCATCATGAGGGAACACCATGAGTTGAAAGACGATAGAGGCCATGGCTCACATGGCATACATGTAGCTACATCCTAGGAGGAGGCTGTAATCAAGTTGGGCATTGACAACCTTAATGTCAATAAAAAACTGTTTTTCCAGCTAAATCAACAAGAACGTTCATGAGAATCCCTTGGGGCCGAGTAGAGCGGCCATAATAGGCCCGAAGAGTGGTGGTACAAGGTTGAATGATAGGAGATTTGAGTTTCTTACAAATGAAGGTTGACATAATGCAAGTGGATTCCCCTTCATCAATAATACATCAATGTACAACCAAATTCTGAATTATGACCGAAACTTGGAATGCGACGGTTGATGGCATCCGAGGTTCTCCTTGATCCAAGTCTAAGGTTATTAACCTAGAATTAGAGGGATCAACGACACCTAGCATAGACAACAACACTTTATGATGTGATGGACTATTTTTAAGCACTTCCAGAGTGGACATGGTTGTAGGAGGCTGGGCCAAGTCATCAACTATACTGTAGTTGAGAGCAACTCTTGCAGCAACGTTGTTTGTGACATGATGCATAGGGAACCACGAGACTCTGGCCACCCCATCTATGGGGGGTCTTGGTTAGTGTAGAGACATGTCAGAAGTGGTAGAGGTAGATGCCGTTGAAGGGTCAACGGTTTTTGTGGTGGAGCCATACTAGTTCTGTCTAGTCTGGAGGTTGACTTCAGATGATAATTTCATAAGGTGATGGACACCCTCAATAGGTTGGGCTGCAACAGTGGTTGTGGGAGATTGTGCAGCCAAGGGTTGGGTTACAACCATTCCTTGGTGTGGTAGGGGGTTTTGGAGTACCATAGGCTGAGGACCTGGTGGTGTCGGGTTTGGAGGAGACGGAGCAGCCGCATTGGGATCATGTTTACTATCATTTTGGAGTAGTTGTTGGACACTATCCATGTGAGGACACTGATGAGTATAATGGTCATAGGTGTTACAGATAACACATAGATGATTAGTCAACAACTGTGGGTTCTTCCCAGGTTGAGAGGGACGCTGGGGATTTTGTGTAGGAGGCTCAACATCATTATTTTTCATAGGGTTGGCCTGCTAGCCGCCTCCTTGGGTTTGGTTGTTCCCTCAATTCCTACCTCTCTTTTTCTTTCCTTGCCCTTGTTGGTTATTGGGGGCGGGTTGGTTAGGGAGGTTTTGCTACCCGTAGACCTGTCCTGTAGAAATAGGAGGAGTCGGAGATGGAGCCGGAGTGGGTTGCATAAGTGTGCATAATAGACCGGAGGAGTTGGTGGGGTTGCAAATACAACCATTTGTCTAGAACACAAGTGTGACAAACAAGTCGGTCCATGAATGTGAGGATTTGGTGCAGAAGGCGCATAGGAAGGGGTGCCTCCAGATTGATCTGTTACGCGTGAATAATTAGGGGTGTTACTGTGAGGCACATAGGAGGAAGTAACTCCAGATTGAGCCATCACACATGAGTAATCAGGGACGTAATTGGGTTGGGCAACACTATGGGTGTTACCAGGATGGGGTGGCATCATAGGAGAAGCCGAGTAAAATGTAGGGTACTGGGTCATAGAGCTGATAACTCCATCAATAGCATGAAACACCCCTGACGTATCTTGGCATGAGGTGTCGACAAGGGGAGCATCAAGTATAACAATATACAAATATCCAGATTGGGCGTATATTAGATCAAAACACTAAGCCTTAAGGATAGCTTCCTCTTTGGTTTGCAAGCGTTCAGATGCGACGTCCTTGCCTATGGGAGGGAGTAAGGTTTTGAGGAACCAATCTAGGAAGATCCTATCATCTAACTGGATCTTACACAAGCTACGATGAGATGCCATTCATGGATGTGATCCATGATGTGGGTAGTTGTGTTCTGTCGACAGGATAATAAGATTTCCACTCCCTCATCATAACAGATGTGTAACTGGAAGTATTGAAGGAACATCAAAGCTAACGAGGAGGAGACAGGGTAAGTAGCATGAGGCAGTTCAATACCACTTGGTCACAACACTAGTGGGTGTGCGCTGGAACAACCTCAACTAGATGGAATCATCCACTATGATGTTAGATGAACACCATAGGTGAAATGACATAATGTGGTTTCGAGGATCCTATCCTGCCTTACCCTTGAACTTAGGGATGTATGAGGGAAGTTTTGTAGGCATGGGAGGCCATTGTGGTTGATGACCAATGGGGTCATTTGTCAACCGTTACAAATCAAGCAGGTTGAGACTAGCCATAAAAGGGAGACTTGAACCGAGAGAGGCTCGGGAAGGACCAACAATGGTGCTGGTGGCATTAGGAATGTAATTCCCATGCATTACTGGGGTTGGATAAGGTTGACTTCTGACAACAAGAAAAGTCACTGGTATGGTAGGAATAGTCGGAATAGACATGGAAGGGCCACTGCTCCCAAGTATAAATGGTGGAATGGTAGTGACCATGGTGGTTGGAATGGGACCACCACTAGTGGGTAGTGAACCACCGGCAGTGTGTGCAGTGACAAGGGGCCCACTAGGACCAGGGCATGTAGGCCTAATGGAAGGGATACCTGTGATGATAGGTGGAATGGACATGAGCCCACTACTAACAATCCCCTCTTGAAAGGGATCATGATGTACACGATCCATGGGGCTAGATGAAGTAGTGAAAAAGGTGGGTTCGGACTGATATGAATCCAAATCAGACTCAGAGGCCGTGTGTGGCTTCGAAGGTGGCGAGTCATGTCGAATATGGCTCCGATCGTGACGGTTCAAAGAACCGAACTAGGGGGTGTGCCCCCTAATCCTACGTGAGTAGAGTGGTGGAGATATGATGACTATATGGAGTGCTGTGTAATGAATGAAAACTCAAGAGTATCAATCACAGGCTCAAAAACCCAACTACAACCAAGTGTGTAGAAGGAGAGCATATGAAATGGTGGCTCAGAGTCCAACAACAATCTCTAAAACCAAACTGGATAGCGGGTCACAACAAGGTGATTATACAACAAAGTGGATAGAAATCCAACAAGCAACACTACCTATAAAATAAAAATGACTCACTAACCTATGGGGTATGAGTGCAAGCAAGCTCCTAACTACAAGCAGGAAGCCCCTCACAAATCGTATCCTTAGCAGGGTGATGAAATCCCTGTCAGACAATACAAAATGGAAAAACAATATAGGCTAAGAGAATCGCACTACTGAGAAGGACCTATGGGTAAAAGATCCATAGAATAATGGCCACTAGGATACCTTGTTCATGACACGTCCGTTCGGTTTATTGACGCTTCAGCCCTTTGGCCCTCGACACCTGGTATACGCTGGCATGCACGAGGAGGACTATGAAGGTTTAGCCGTCTGTATAAGATGGAGTGTGGTATTCCACCTTGATTTCTGGAACCCCTTCATTGCGACTTACTCCTACTAAGCAGGGGGCCTCTCGACAAACTGGTTGTGACCGTGTCAACAAATGCAAGAGGATTTTGGTCCCCTAAGGGAGAACAACTATGTCTCAAAATGTAAGTGACAGAGGGGTGTCATTTCAATGCCTATCCCCAAAGTCCTAACTTAGCTACAATATTGTTTTGTCCTCAAGCAAGGTTATAATGCTGGTTGTATTAAGTTAATTTTAAGGCTTGCTCAGGGTCATGAACTGAGCTTTTCACTTATATGGTGTGAAATGTGTGTAATTGATGTGTATGCCAAACCCAACAATCCACAACGAAGATGTTCCAATATCATTGGCAGGATCCAAATATAATGCAGTAAAGAACAATAACTATGCTGCAAAATAAAATTTTCTTCCAGAAATAAAATGTACTTGAAACAAATGAGCAGTAAAAGGAACTAATGAAACATAAGAAACATGCATGGGTTATCAACCACGAATCTCAACTAGAACGGCTCATAAACCAAGTAAGTGGGATCTCAAAACATATCAAGGGGTTGCAAAAAGGTCAGACATGGACAAAAAATAGGTTAGAACATGGTTTGGGACAGATAGGGGGTCTGAAACAGGAATCTGAAGCACAAAAACAGATTGAAAAAATGCAGGTCGCACCTATTGCCAGAACATGTGCGATAAAGGTTGCACGAGATAGAGAAACAATCGTAATCTAGGAAAAAAATAGTCGACGTAATCAGGTCACGCAAAATAGAGGGTTAAGCGCGACTGGGTCGCTCAAAACCGAGTCATAGTAGTGAATGACGTCGCTCTAGAAGCCGGGACAGGAGCGATCTAGGTTTTTAAGCCAGGTCGCTCTTATCAAGGCTAAAGGCACAACTAGGTTATGCTTATTGGGAAGAAAGGAGTGACTAGGTTATGGCTTCCGACCGAATAAGAGTGACTCGATCTGAACATTTTTTTTTTTGAAAAATAGAGCCGGCTAGGGTCGAGGGGCAGGCATTGACGCAATAATGGTTTGGATTGGCTGTGATGGGGTCCGATTTGTGACAGATGAGGGTAGAAAATGAGGACAAACCAATAGCAAACCCACAAAACAAAGATTCGTATGGATCGACCGAGCGTAGTCGCCAAAACTGTTATGGAGATTTCTCCCCTATTACATGCAGATGCACCAACCTTAGCCCGTCCAAAGCATAATCAAGAGTTCAATGGAATAACAAAAACTAAACAACTATAGCAAAAACGATAATAAATTAAAGCAAATACTTTTAGGTTTTTAGCACATATATCAACTAACTAATACAAGAAACACAAAATAAACACACCTTTCTCCTACAAGATGGGCCTCCATAGCTTTCCTCGAAAGTGGTTCCACAACTCCACAGGTTGGTTCTCTAGTCTTCTCCACGGACAGTTGTCGAACGGGGGATGGATCCGAAGTGAGTATGGAGAGATCTCAACGTACACCGTGGGAAATGGTGTGGCAACGAGAATAATGGCAGGAAAGTATGTGGTATATCTGAGAGAAAATTGGCACAACGTAGCCATAAGTGAATGAAAAGGTGTTTTGGGAGAGCCCTTCACAATGTATTTATAGTATGGTCCTAGGGTTTTTTGACCCAAGGTGATGACCCATCGTATTTTATTGCCCATGGTGTTTATCTGTGGTTTTTTTACCCTTTCTCTTTTTTGAGGTTTTTTGACCCTTTTTGGGAGAAAGTGGATATAAACCATAATGAATGTGCACTATCCCTTCATTTATGGGAAGGAATAATGGCGTTTTAGACCAGTTTTGTGGAAATACAATTGTGAAGGTAAAAAGTAAGGGAAATATGGTGGGAACATGATGTATGTATATGGTTTAGACCATGGAGAGCTAGGTGAACACTCTTTAGTGTTAACAACGCTCCCCAAGACAAAGTATCTTGCCAAGCCTGCTTTTCCTTCCAAGTTCAAAGATGATAGAAACCATGGCAAAAAGACTCAATTGGAAAGGATAAGAAGGATGGACCAAGTGAGGAAGTTCTCAAGAGGAAGAATCTATGTTTCACATGCTCTCAACCATGGCTACTCGGCATAAATGTGCTAAGAGGAAGGCAAATTTCATTGAAGTTTTTTCTGATGATGAGGAGGAAATGGAGGAAGATTCACAATAATCCACCTTGGAAGAAGGATATGAAACAACGGAAGAAAATCAGCCACCACATGAAATAGGGAAGGTGGCGGTACTATTAAGGGTGCCTCGATTTCTTGCCCTCAGATGCAAAGGAGTTGTCCAAGGGAAGAAAGTTACAACACTTGTGGATGGCGAAGCGACCCATAACTTCATTGATGCAACCCTGGTGGAGAAAGTTTGCTACCGAAACTTTTGATGCATTTACAGTTATCCTTCCAGGTAAAAATTCTATGGATTGTAACACATGTATTCCAAAGCTACAACTTACCAGAGGAAACTACACTGTTACTGAAAGCTTATATGTGGTGAATGTTGTTGATACGAAAGTGGGTTTGGGAGTCCAATGGTTGTACTCTATAGGAGAGAATACTATGAACTACCAAGTACATGAAATGGGATTTAAATATTCAGAGGAAAATCCAATATTAATGAGGGGAATGCACACCTATCCTATCCAAGTGGTGTCCTCCCACAGTATGAGGTCCATTTTGATACATGGGGATATAAAATGGGTTGTAGAATGTCTAATATATTCTCCCAAACCAAGCATAAAGTTTCAGAACATCCAAAGGAGATAAGGAAGTTATTGCATAAGTGTGAAAAAGGTTTTTGGATACCTCCCCCTTGGAATGCCACCAAATAGGGGAGTTGAACATGCCATTGTGTTGGAGGAAGGTACTCAACCTATCCAAATGAAACCATATAGACACCCAAAAAGGTTTAGGGATGAGATTGAAAAGGCTATCAAAGAAATTTTTGGGTTGGGACTCATAAGGCCAATTTCAAGTCCCTATGCTTCAATAGTTGTCTTGGTGAAGAAAAAAGATGGAACCTTGAGAATGTGCATTGATTTTAGATCTCTAAACAAGAAGACAATGAAGAATAGATACCCCAGTCCTTGGATAGATGAGCTCATGGATGAACTATTTGGAGAAAAAATATTTTCAAAGATTGATATTAGATCTGGTTACCATTAGATTCGAATGAAGGAGGAAGATGTGAAAAAAACTGCTCTTAGGTGTCATTATGGTCATTTCAAATTCCTTGTCATGCCCTTTGGATTGACCAATGCTCCTGCAACTTTCCAATCACGCATGAAAAAAATCCTTTCCAAGTAGCTTCATAAGTTTTTTTGGTTTTCTTTGATGATATTTTAATTTACAATAAGACATGGGAGGAGCATTTTCATCATTTAGAAGTTGTATTGAAATTTTGGCATGAACAATCTTTGTTTGCTAAGTTCTCCAAGTGTGAGTTTGGGTTGACAAAAAATGTGTATCTTGGGCACATCATTGGGAAAGATGGTGTAAAGGCGCACTTGGAGAAAATAAGGGCCTTTCTTGACTGGTCATCACCCAATAACATCACTGAATTGAGGGGTTTTATTGGGATATGCACCTACTATAGATTGTTTGTGAAGGGGTTTTCCAAATTATCAACTCCCATCACCGATTTGACAAAAAGGATGCTTTTCAATGGAACGAAGATGTCGAAAAATCCTTCCAATGAATGAAAGAGGTAATGAGTAGTTGTCATGTTCTTTCTTTACCATATTTTTCTAAACCATTTGTATTGGAATGTGATGCATTAGGGGAAGGCATAGGAGCAGTTTTAAAGCAAAATCAACATCCCATTGTTTTTTAAAGTAGAAAGCTACTCCCACATGAGAGACTATACTCTATATATGACAAGGAAATGTTGGCCATCATGCTTGCTTTGGTCAAGTTTAGACAATATCTGGTGAGGAACAAATTTGTGGTTAAAACTAATCACAATAGCTTAAAGCATTTCCTTACACAAAAAGATCTCAATGAAAGGCAACAAAAATGGGTGAGTAAGATTCAAGCCATTGATTTGGACATTGAATATGTTAAAGGGAAGAATAATGTTGCAGCAGATGCATTGTCTCGAAGACCCTCACTGTCTCTTATGAACATTTCAAAGGATTGGAAAGGCATACTAATAGTATATAATATGCCAAAGATAGATTTGCTTATGAATTGTTAGACGGGGCAAAGGGAGATGATAGGTATAAAGTATTGAATGGCCTAATCTACTATAAAGACTGACTCTACTTTGTTTTTTGTTTGAATTTGAAGCAAAATAATAATAATGCAACTCATTATTCTCCTTTAGCAGGCCATCCTATTTTCTTTAAAACATATAGGAAACTAACAGAAAGGTTATTTTGGAAAGTATTGAAGGAATATGTTCTAAAGTATGTGAATGAATTCAAGATATTCCAACAAAATAAAGTTGAGCAAAACCATCATGCTGGTCTCTAACAACCCTTGCCTTTACCAAAACAAAAGTGGGAAAGCATCTCCATGGACTTCATCACATGTTTTCCCAAGGCACTTGGTAAGGAATGTATTTTTGTTTTGGTGGATAGACTCACCAAATTTGCTAATGATTTTCTATTGCCTCTACTTTTACTACTGCACAAGTAGTCGAGCTATTCTATAGAGATGTTTTCAAATTACATGGACTTCCCAAGAATATTGTTAGTGACAGGGATAACATGTTCATGAGTGCTTTTTGGCAATAACTCTTAAAGTTGGTGGGAACACAATTGATTGCTAGCAAAATCTATCATCCACAAACTGATGGTCAAACTAAAAGGGTGAACGAATGGTTGGAGAGTTGCTTAAGAAACCATGTTAGTGGGGCAACAAAAAATCATGGGTTAAATGGACACATTTGGTTGAGTTATGCTACAATACTACCTTTCATATGACATGTCTCCTTTCAAAGAACTATATGGTTATGAAGCACGTAACTTTGTTGATCAGATTTTTGGTGATGGTAGAGACCCAAAAGATAAGGATTGGATTGAGGAAAGTCAATAAATTCTGAAGATTTTATAAGAAAAATTGTGGGTTGCCCAAAATCAACAATAACAATATGCAGATATCCGTGAGATGTAGAAAAGTTGGTGGCGAGGTATGGTTAAGACTCCCCCTAAAAAGAAACGTTGTCAGTTCAAATCCCATGGATGCCAAAAATCCAACCATGTCAAGGGTTGGTGCGGTCTAGGCTTGGGTGCGATCCTCAGGTGATTTTGACAGCTTAGGTGCCCCTAGTTCGTGGTAACTTAGCCAATGGAAAACCTTATAGTTAGGGGGGTTCTTACACTTAGGTAACAAAAAACAATAACAATATGCAAATCAACATAGGAAATAGAGAAAATTTGAAGTGAATGATCTAGTATATTTGGGGCTGAAACCTTACAAACAAACTACCTTAAAAGGAAAGGGAGCATAAAAATTAAAGCCAAGGTTTTATCGCCCATACAAGATAGTTCAAAAGGTTTGGGAGGTAGCTTATTAAGTGGAACTTCCAGAAGGGAGTAAAATCCATAATGTGTTGCATGACTCATGTCTTAAAAAGGTGGTTGGGAAAAAAATTTCCATTTCATAAACACTTCCTCCCTTGGATGATTAAGGGAATCTCATACTCATTCCATAAAAAAAAATTGAAGATGAGGGAAAGAAAATTAAGGAGAAAAACCATAAGAGAATGCTTGGTACAATGGAAGGCTTTACCAAGAGAGGATTCCACATGGGAAGATGAACAAATTTTGTAGCATTCAAATTTGAAATTGCTTGGGGACAAGCAACCTTGGGTGGGGAGGATTGCAATGTCCCCATCCAAATAAATTTTCATGGAGGAAAAATTCCACTAACCTACTAGTTCCCTAGGTTGGGGTGGAAGCATTAATACTTGGAATAAGGGAGCTAAAAGACTCTAAATTGACCTTAGACTTACAAATTCACATTAATTGGGTGAAATAAATGATAGTAAAAGAAAAATAAGGTGGAATTTGGTCATGAGGGCACATAAGAGGGTGTGGGGCACACTTGTGGCAAGATTGCCCACTACACTTGGCTTCATTCCCTCACCAATTTGAGTCCCCAAGGTGGAGGGTAACGTACTTGGGGAAGTTGAAGAGGCAATATTCATGGCAATAATCTAGAAATGTCGAATTGGAGTGGAAGAGTAACTCCCAAGGAAGAGGAAGAGTCATTGTGACACTTGTAGCTAGAATCCATAACATCTATGACAACAATGATGAAGGAATCGATGAAAAATATGACAAATTCAGACCTGATTTTTTACCTATGACACATGTTACATATCAAGGCTAAAAATGTCCCACAAGAGGGCACATATATGGAACTATGATCAACCAATATTCCTAATTCGAATTGGGGAGGAGTTAGGCGAGGAAGAAGTGGACAAGTGTCTCATGAGGGAATCCATTCCTAATTCAAGTTGAGTGGAGCCTTTTGGAGGGAGTTTGATATATTGAGTTCACTCGAGGTTAATAAAAGAGGAGGATGAGAAAGAGGAGCATCTTTTGGTCATTTTACATTTGCACTCTTGGAGAGCTTAGCTTGTCCTTGCATGGTGGATGTTTAACCTCCCTGCTATTGAACCAATTTCAAAGGTGAAATATCCATGTCCAAGTTGGTTGGAGGAGAGTCCATTTAGACGTCTTTTAAAATATTAAATGATGTGTTTGATTCAAGTTCAGACTCTTGTTGAGTTCTAATTCTTCTCATGGAACTTTTTCTACTTTCTCTTCTCACATTCTCTTGTCAATGTCCATGGTTCTAGTATGGATGGCACATTAATGGATGCATAAAACTTGTGGAGAATAATTTTATGATTCCATTAATGTATGAGAAGTTTTATGGTATTGTAGTGAGCATCATATTTGAGCCACAACTCGAAATCCCATGCATACCATGTAAAATTTACAAGCAAACTAGTTATTAGAGCTAGTTTCCCTTATACTTTCTTGTGGACATTTTGGAGAAGTTAGGCATCTGTTTTGTATCAGAATTTCTCTGAAGTTTTGTCTCTATTCAAGCAGACCATAGTGTACTATACACAACCAATTTAATAGATGCAGCCCCCTTGGTCATTTGTCAAAATTTTATACAACAATTTTCATGTATATTGTCTACATTATTCACGAAATGTTCATGTGTCACAATTCTCTGTTTGATGGGGCACAATAACCGGTCATTGATCATGATTAATGTTGCATTTGGGTTTCTAATGAATTCCTTTATCCATTCATATCCTTTTATTATAAATTATGGAAGGCCATACAATGTTTAGGAAGACAAAAAGTCAATGAGTAGTGGGGGGTTTCAACGCCGAATTCATTAGTATTTTTTCCTCTCTTTCCCCCTTGATTAATGCAAGTTATAAATGCCTATAGCAAGGGTATGAGTGTCTAATGGATGCATTAGGATGTCATGAGACCCATCAATACCTTCCAAAGAAAATTCAAAAGCATTTGGGAGAAACTGGCCAAAACCTGAGTAATTTTTCATGGTAGGGACATTTCAACTTTCTTCATGATATACATATAGTGTCTAAACTCTTTATATTTGTGGTCATCTGAGGATTTGGAACCTCTTATTTTGTCTATAATAATGTTTCTTACTATAGTGGTTTTTCCCAATAATATGGGATGGTACATGTTATGTTTCCCAAGAGACAAAGAAACAACATGTAATAAATGCCCTCTGAGAAGAATTGCATAGTTGAAACTAAAATTTCCCAACCCACAATTGTTTCAAAATTGATCTATTATGTTTTTTGGAACCAATCCTTGCTTTCGGTGCATAATAAGCACAATAGAATTAGAGCTAAGCTCGTATATGCAATCGCC
Source organism: Pseudotsuga menziesii (assembly GCA_001517045.1). Lineage (NCBI taxonomy): Eukaryota > Viridiplantae > Streptophyta > Pinopsida > Pinales > Pinaceae > Pseudotsuga > Pseudotsuga menziesii. The sequence goes on along the minus strand of LPNX010555874.1, from coordinate 125,576 downwards.
ATTATTACCAATTTCTAGAGTTTCATGCATATCCATTAACCTTCTCCCATCCTTTGATGGTGTACACATAGGGAGGCCCATCATGTCACCACAAGGCTTCATAATTACTAGGTGTTTGCTTGTACCACGAGCAAGATGAGGCTGCATGTTTATATGGATATTCAGTTGGATCAATGGTTAGGTGTGTGCCTTAGGCCCTGGTTGTTACATCTTCTAAGGACGATCATGGGTGCAAGAGGTGCCTCCACGCCCATAAATTGGGGCCCTCTCACCTTATCACTTTCCTCATTCAACACCCAAATCAAGGACATTATGATTGTTTACAGGTAATCCATGGGTCTTTTTAATAATATTTTGTATTTACATTATTATAATATATATGTATCAACACAAAGAGACTAGGAGAGTGACTGATGGAGGAAGATGAAGAGTTGTTTGACTACGAAGAATATATAATGGATATATATGGAGGTTCATCAATTTTCCATACATAAGATGACTTCTTAAATTATGGAGTAGGAAAGGAGGTTTTCAAGACTCTTTGGCGGCCCTGACGGAAACGTTAGGGTTTAACGAGAGCCCTATTGGTAACGAGGCTCCGTTGAAAGGTAAAGGGTTAAAGTTTTGGGCACTAGAGTAGTATTTGTTAAGGGATATAAGTCCTCCCCATGGGGTACCCACATTGAATTTGAGATGTAAAAACTATTGGAAAGAGGGTTTGATGATCTCTACATATATCGTTAGAGGAGACTTTATTGCCAACCATGTAATCAATACTCTTGCAAAGGGCGATACAATGGGTCTAAATCCCCATAAGGCCAAGCCTTAATACATGGAAAATGTAAACTTTGAGGAATGTGTTGGAAGGACCAAGTTTGTGTGTTGTGCAAATTAGGGTTATTCTTGGGTTGATTGAAAATAGTTTCCAAATAATATTGTGCATATGGGGGTTCTAGAAGTTGTATATAATGTGGTATGTAAAGAGTTTCTCGACCTATAAGGTAATCAAAATTGTTGAAGGATATTAAAGAAAGAAGAGGGTCAAAGGTAAGGTTGATATAGAGGTTTTTCCAACAAAGATAAAGAGTTGATGTGTAAAAAGGAAGAAGGATAGGTCAAACTAGTGCTTTTCATAAGACATAGCCATGGACCAAATCCTCAATATGAATGAGCAAGCAATGGTTTGTCAATATTTTGGGCAAGTGATTTATGAGGAAAAAATAAGTGAATAGATTTGTTGGGTATGGGAATAATAATCAAGTTATAATCCATTGCTTTATATGATGACCCAATGTCGGCTTCTGTTTATCTTCTAATATGGAGAAACTGTAGAGAAAATAAATGACTCGGTTGCGATTATAACATAATTTGTCATAAATATCGATACTTTATGGCTAGAAATTGGAGTCATAAAACATTTGAAAACCTTCATGAGATATTTTGAGGCATTAAATAACCTTTTTTATGTACAAATCATATAGGATAGGAAGATAGCATATTTTATGCATCAAGATATTTCCAACATTGCAAGAATTGCCTCAATTATAGCTCATATGAAAAATTTATACTTCCCAGGAGTTGATCAACCTTATTGATGACCCTGGTACAAAATGTCACGTTAGCCTCGTTATTCCAATGAGTGGGACTAAACATGTGTGGAATTTCATGAATAATCTAGAAGGTCCAAACCTTATTAATAATCAAGGGTTGAGGAAGTAAAAAAAACCTAACCCTAGATGTTGATCATGCTATGTTAAATACTAGGTCATTAGGAGGAGAAGGGGTTCCATTCTTGAGCATTGTACTTGTTCCATAGTTGAGAAAAAACATCTAGGAGTGGTATCCTAGGAGCATAACATAGGAGGAGGGAGATTATGTAGCAATTGTTCAGGTCATATTGTCTAAATGTAACTCTATAGTGAGTGTCCATTCCTTTGTATGTGCATTTTTCCAACTGCAACAAAGAGAGAGCAGAGCACATGCCTCACCTTCTAGTTGGGTTTTATCTTGTATTGGGTTTCCAAGGATAAATCTTGTGTTCATTGTGTGGATGGTGCAATTATGTGCATGTTATTTCATTTATGTAATTTGCATAATCCAAGAGCTATTCTTCAAATGTTATAAGATTCATTCTAACTAACTACTCCAATGAAATATCCATTGTAGTTTACAAATAAATAATGATTGGGAAGTGGTATGTGGGCCTGTGATGGTCTATATAGAAAGTTGTCCAGCATGTTTAGACTCGTGAAAAGAGAAAACATTAATGTAATCAATATTGGTAAATTATATAGCCTTATCCTTGGAATTCTAGTATAATTATTATGTTGAAGGCAATAAGGGATATTATTGGAGAATTTATCGGTTTTGATGAAACTTATTAGTCTTCGATGCAATGATTTGTAGCTAGTTGTAATACCCCACAATTATTGCATTCTATTTATTTTATTTTATTCTAATGAATTTAATATTGTAATTATTTCACAACCACACTCAACTAAAGTAGTTGATCAAAATAAACACCATGAGAAATTAAATGTGGCATTTATATAAAGAGAGGAACAAATACCATATGCATAATTTTCATATGCATAATTTTGTTAAATTCTTTTGAGGATGGTTTGGAATGCCACACAAGAGAGAGGAACCGTGATAATGTAGAAGGAAGTTGGACACATGATTGTAATCTTCAAATGAAAAATTATCATCATATGTCAAGCTCAAATTTTGGAGCGAGCCCCTAAAAATAGCCACGCTCCATGTAACAAGGAGATGGAAGTTAAAGAAATCAAGAAAAGGGATGCCTCAAGGGAGAGGGGACACACACACACACACACACACACACACACACACACACACATGTAGCGTCCACATCCCTCAATTTCTGTTGCGAGAGGGGACATAAACTGATTTGGGGTCTCAAAAGTTTGTCCCATAGCCATAATTACGAATTTATAACATCTAAATGCATGTGCAGATACATGATAAAAATACACAGTGGAAATAACTCAATCCATGCATACACACACCATGCAAATTTCTTGCATAATTATCACTGCAATATAAATAAAAATCATTGCACATCAAATACTAAAGAGTACACATCTTTAAACAAAGAAGATCTAAGCAACTGGCTACGTAAGAGCGATTTTCCACTCAACTGTAGGAACTCTAACCAACATATACTATTTTTACTATGAGGCCACCCCCAAGTTGGGATATGAGTCCACCAAGGCAAAGGAAACACTTACAAACTTCTCTCACTCAACCCACAATCCATTCTACTCTCTATGCTTAGCCAAAACTCTTATCGAGATCTACAAAGACCTCACTCAACCATCACAGCTACGACACTCCTTCCAAATACTCCACATAACACAAGGAAGGCATTCCCCTTCACCGATCCACAGTTACCTTGGGGAATCCAACCATTAAAGTGCTTACCGGTGTCTACAGTAAGATACCAACCTGTTGTATACTGTTAGAGAACCTCCTGTAACATAAATTATGGCTTATCAATCATTCAAAAGTAGTAGAACTCAATGGGTAAGGTTTCCTAGCTTTCCCAACCTCTATGATCACCTACAACCATCCATTTTCCCTTCCCAAAATTCATCTCGATCTCCAAATTCAAATTTGTTGAGTTATGCACAGTCTAGTAATGGTCATGAACAACAATAGAAAATATACCTAGTGTAGAAAATGTGCATGCGAGAATGATCAGAAGGGTATTGATTCCAAGAGATATGAGATGATGGTGAAAAGAAAACTGATATAACTTTTAACCATAGAAAAAAAGGATCGTTGACAACTGACATAACTGTCACAACCCCGATGCTTCAATAACTACATGAATTGACTTTTCCCACCAACCTCACACATTCATTCAATAATTGGGTTAATATGCACAAGGAACGAGTTGACTCATTTAAAGCACATGGTAGATTTTGGATGAGTTATAAGGTTGACACTTGGCAACATAGGATTTAATTTCCCATAGGCCCCCTTTCCTCGTCCCCTCCAATGGAATCATAGCCCCTCAAGTTCTCTTTATACAACCATCTTGGACCATTTTATTAATTTCCAACATAATATTTACATACATTTCAAATAAGGATGATAGTCTAGTCATATGGTCCAAATTAATATATATATATATAGAGAGAGAGAGACATTCACTAGTCGGGCTTTGTCCTTGAGCTCCGCACTAGGAGTCCATAATAGCATAATTACATCATTTACATAATTTTGATTAAATACATTTCAAGTCAAAACTGGGGGTATTATAACACACAGTTTCAAGCACCAAAAGGGGTGGTGGGGGAATATACAAGTTACAAAAACAAACAACGGAGAACAAAGAGAACTGAGTTATTGTGTACTACTTTGAGCTCCTTTAAGGTGTTAGGTATGCCACTATTTGTAATGGCGATCATATTGTTGTTATAGGAGATAGAGTGGTTAACTATATGAGAACAAAGTTTCTTAATCCAGCCCCAAGGGTTAGCTCAATTGGTAAGATGTGCATACACTCTTTCGGTTCGAGGGGAGGTCATGAGTTCGAGCCTTGAGTCCTCTTGGGTTAGGCCTTCTGCTAGGATGGCCGACGGTTTACCACCTCTACCATCCACGAATGTGGGGAAGTATTGCTGGGTTTCCCGTGGATCTTTCCATCTGAAAAAAAGAAAAAGTTTCTTAATCCAGTGGCTATTAAAAACCATTCCCTTTGCGGTATCATAGTTCGTCTTGAGAGTGGATACTAGAGTGAGAAGACACTTAGTGGGCCCACGGTTGGGAGGTTCGTGGCTTGCTAGTTGGTATTTTCATCAGTTAAATGCTAGTAATATGCAAGTATTTTAGGAATTTATTATGAAGCGATTTCCTCATGTTGTCAAGGATAAAGTACATAAATTGGTTGGCAATATTATTATTCGGTTGCAATAATCTTGTACGATTTCCTTTGTGAATGTTGGAACTTTGAATTTTATCCAAAAGTAAGTGTCTTGAAAAGACGAAAAATTGTTTTTATAAAAAGGGTACATTTATAAATCGACAAAGCTTAATGCTTACGGGTTAGTATGTTATTTATTTAAATAAACCATAATAAACACAAAACTTTTATACAATCTTCTTTCTCCAAAAATTGAAGTTGAGATTATTTCGAAAGCAAAAAGAAAAGAAACTGGACAGAAAGTTGAGTACTCTTCGATTTTCAGAAGCAAATATATTCATAGGAGTATAAATTAATATCTACAATCCAACACTTTTAAAATACGAAGTGATGAATAGAACTAAAGATACAAAACATAACAACCAATGAGATATATGAATTCCTTTCCAATAAACAATTTCAACCATAGACACAAACAATGAATGCTTAAATAGATAAATTCAATATTGAATATCAATACAAATAAAAGATAACAAATAAAAGATAACATTAATAAGTGGAAATATTGTTGATGCTAGTGTTTAAAAATGAATCAATATATAATTTCTCATCTAGTTTGGTGCTTTATGGGTGGAAAGATTGGATGAAGTGGCTTGCATGGCCCATTTTAGATGCATGTCTCACTTTGCATATTTGGGGTCCAGAACCTTCTAAGGCCTAGTTGAGGGCTTAAATGATGTTTTTTCTGGGGTCAAAAGTTTATCTCTTACGCTATTCCCCTTGACGATATTCCACACTCCAAGACCTTTCAAACAATGCAAGAATTGCCTTGATTAGAGTCCTTGTGAGGAAGTTATACCTCTCACAAGTTGACCTGTCAAGTTAATCACCATGGTACCAAGTGGATTCCACGTAAGCTTTCATTTCTCGCACATGTAGAGTTAAACATATGTGGAATTTCAACAACATTTTATAAGGTCCAAAAACCTATCCCTAATAGATAATTAAGGTATGCAAACACCCTAGAAATAACCTAGATGGTTATCGAGCTATGTTAAATATCGGGTCATTAGATAAATAGGGGTTCTATTCTTATGATATTATTGTTTTGTTACATAGGTAAGCAACAACATGAGAGTGGACATTAGAGCATAAGAAAGGAAATAGAAATCCTGTAGTAGCCATTATGGTCACATAATCATAGGAAACTCCATAGAGAGTAACACTTTCTTTGTATTTGCATTGCATATTGGGGAAGAAAAGAGCAATGCATAGTCTCTGTTTATAGCTGTGGTTTTTCCCACATTGGGTTTTCTCATGGAAAATATTGTGCTATTCACGTAGATATTATTTTGATCTAGTTATTTTCCTTTTAGTTCCATTTTACTTATCATTTTATGGAAATAAGTTAACACAGGGAATTAGGTTGTGAAAAACTATTCCGGTGGAATATCCACAACAATTTATGAATCATATTGTTATCAAAGCAAATTTCTTTGGGTTTTTTTATGGGAAATTGTAGGATCTAATGGCTAGACAAAGTAAAAGTATTCAAACCCTAGAAATGGCGAACGAGTCTGGTGAAGAATTGGTGGGTGAATATGAGTAGGAATTTACAAAGTTGGAAATACAAGTCATCAATATCTTATGCAACATATCGATCCTCATGGAGGATATAGAGAGAAAGTTTGGACCTTTTGGTGATTTTGGAGGTTCTAACTCAAAGTTTGGATTAGATGGGAAATCGAGAGATAAAGTTGACCCAAAAAGGAGGTGAGGAAAGAGCCAGAGAAAGAGAAACCGAGTTCCAGTGCCATTGCCCCTTCTAGTGTTTACTTAAAATGGAAGCAAAATTCGATATAAAGTCGTACCAAGATGAGAATGGTGATTTAAAGTTGAATGTTTGGTTATAGCAATTGGAGGTCTATTTTCATATCCATCAAAGAGATGAGGAGCAAAAAATTTCATTTGCTTGACTGAAATTAGAGGGCCATGCAATAACATGGTGGGAAAGCCATACGAAGCCTCTTAGGTTGGAGGGTGATCCACTGGACCTAAGTGGGAGAATTTCAAAACCCTCATTAAGTCCCAATTCTACCATATCAGGTATGTAGAGGACTAATGGATTTGTGGGCATTACTTTAGGTAAAGGCAAGGGTACAACGTGCATGAGTACACCACTACAAGAATATGGCTATTATGTTTGGTATCTCACCCAAGATTATGTTAGGTATGTCACATAGGAATCTAGATGCAATCCTCAAGTATATAGGAGATCTACATAGACATTTACTGAAGCAAGTTATGCTCTTCAATCCTAAGAAAATTGATGAAGCATGTGTGCAAGCACAATACCGAAATAATATAAGCAAGAACAAAGGCTAGCTAAGTGGTTCCAAACAAAAAGAGAACCAAGATACTTCCAAGGAGGGGAAGAATAAGTGGAAAGGAAAATATAAGAAGACTACAACCATGACACATCAGTGCAAGGATCCGAAAAGCCATTTTAACCATTGTAACATATATGGTCACACTGAAGAAAATAGTTGGAAGCTACATCCATAGTTGAACCCTAAGAACCACAATAATGATGCTAAGAAGAAGAACCTTCTACCCATGGATTCAAACAAAGAGGTAGAGAGAAACTCAAACATGGATGAGAGTATTATATGCACTTTAGTGTAGAAGGAGGTGAATATGAGTAGCCTTCATCACAAGGAAGAGAAGGAGATGACAAAAATATTCCATATCAAGATCTAGATAAAGAAGGCCAAGGTAGATGCTCTATTAGATTATGGTTTGTTGAAATAATGTAACTTCAGAGAATATTATACTTGTACTTTACATTATTATTATTCCTCCTTCGGGAGATGTCACTAATGTAAAAGTCACGAGGTAAACCCTCCATTGTAAGTTGTGCCAATAGTACCCAAAAAGTAATAATATAATTATTATTGTGAGTTTACCTAGGTAGGTAGACCCTGTCAGTTTGATAGGTCAACCCAGTTAGGTCAAATGTCGGTTAGAATATTAGTATAGACAGGGAGGATCCCTCCCTCATTTATACACACACACTCACTCATGTATTGTGCAAGAGAGATAAAGAAGGAAGGACAACGAAGGAGGAGGACAATTGTATTTGGTGTTTTTGCTCTTATACTTGGGGTTTGATCTCTCTCTCTCTCTTATGAGACCTTGTTCTTTGGTCATTGCATTATGGTAATCTATATTGAGGAAGTTTTGTTGGGTTTTTCCCAGGGTAAATTATTGTGTACCTTGTGATTATGTTTCTTTCAGTGATCCTCTTTGTGTTGTTATTGTGAAAATGAATCGAATTCTTATAAATAAAGGACTTAAGATATAACAACATATAAAAATTAACATGATATCAGAGCTATCCTGAAAAGAGCAGCTTTCATCGGGTAAATCTCTCTCTCCTTCTTTGGACAAGAAAATTAGGGTATACTACTAAAGAGGAATTTTTGAGTGCAAGTGACATAGGGAAGTGAGCCCCTTCTATGCGCATATTTTGACACCAATATCAAAGTTTTCCAATGGGAATATCTTGCAGAAAGTCAAACCCTAGTTTTGCTTAGAACCAGAAAACCAGAAATCCAGAACCAGAAGTAGAAACTGTAGTCCAAAATATTGTAAGTCCAGTTTCAAGGGTTATAATTTTCATTCTTCAGAAATTGACTATACCGGGTTACTCATCTTAGTCAACCACATCTTTTGGTAAGTACAGTTTTCATTTCTGAGAAAGTTCAAATTTTGTCATTTTTCTATTCCGCAGGACAAGATGTCTCCAAGCACTAAGCTTGATGACATGTTGGAAGGCATATAAACTTATGTGCTTGGAAATACAAAATATGACTCTTTCTAGAAGAGAATGGTCTTGCAAAGTTTATCAGGGAAGTTTTGATGGAACCTGAAGAAGACGAAGCAAAGGAAAAGTACAAGAAATACATGATTAGATCCAAGAGGATCATATGAGATTCTATCAAGGATCACTTGATTCCTCAAGTATCCTCCAAGGAGACACCTAAGGATATGTTTGATGCCTTATCAAGAATGTATGAAGGAAGAAACATCAACCAAAAGATGAATTTGAGAGCCCAACTAAAAAGTACAAATATGAACAAGGGTGGATCTATCCAATAATACTTCACAAGGGTTTCTTAATTCAAAGAACAACTAGAAGCAATTGAAGACTAGATTGATGAACTTGAACTAGTAATGGCCGCTCTCAATGGTCTTACTAGACAATGGGACTCATACATCCAAACAATTCTTGCAAGGAAGGAAAGCCTACGATTTGATGTCCTATGGGAAGAATGTGTTCAAGAGGAATCTAGAGTAGCTAACCGAGGAGCACTACTTAGAGATGACAACCATGCTCTAGCTACTCATATTAAAAGAAGAAAAGGAAAAAATTATTTAAAGAAGGAAACTCATAAGGGGTCTTATCATCCTAAGAAGTCTCAAAAGAATAAAAAGGGAGATTACAAGCAGAAGGATTTCTCCTCTTATCAATGTTACCATTGTGATAAGTGTCACGGAGAGAAATTCCTATGGCTTGGGGTACTACAACAGACAGCTTAACTCCAGAAATCAATCCTTTCCTATATGCAAGAGAAACCAAACAACTAACACTAAAGGATCTCGATTCGTACCTTATTCCGGACGGTTGGTGTAGATCCCCGTTGAGCTTTCCAAATTTAGCTTGAATTGATGAATTGCTTCCTCAAAATTCAATAAACAAGACAAGCATACTATATATAATTGTGTTAGCTCTACTCTACCATATATAATCAATAACATATAAGCATTTGAAATCATCCATGGATAAAATATTCATTCAAACACACATTATGGGACAGGAAAAGATATTTCTATTGATGTAAAATCAGAGATTACAATGAATACAACCTCTGTCGGCACGTCTACGAATCAGAGAAATTGAGTCCCCCACTTGGGCCTCGACCACTTCAATCCTCCATCTCTTGATAGCAAGATCACAAGCAAAAGGTAAGCTTGGGAAGAACACAAAAGTGCTCCAAGGGACAAAGGGGATGCAAACTCAAGCACAAGTTCCGGCAACAATGGAATATAGTTCTCTTGCTCTTAATTTCTCATATACCTTCAATGTATCCAAAGGGTTCCTTATATAGCTCATCAATGGGGTATTGAAAGGTCGAATCTGAGCGATATCAAGGCATATGGAAGGCCAGGAGACAAGTGAGTCGGATCCACATAAAGGAAAACTCCAAAAGAATTTGGATTTTTGCACACATCCCAATGTACACAGTTTTAGAGGTCAAACCCGCATATATACACGATAAAGGTTTTAAAAGTTGCGTATGGCAATTTAAGCATGTTTTTAGGGATGGTCTAGGAAACATCAAAGGAACAAAAATGGTCCATGGGGTCTAAGGAGTCTGCATAGGGACAGGGAAGGCCATAAAAGTGTGATTCACCATGTGTGGTAAAATCAGCTATAACAATAAGATAGGACACATTGCCAAAATTGTCCAACAAAACAAGAAGAATATAAGAGGAAGAATAACAAAAGACATTATGCTCATTTAGTCGAAGAAGAAGAAGAAGAAGAAGAAGAAGAAGAAGAAGAACCTCCCAGGAAATCAACAAAAGAAGAAGTTGAAGAATATGTTTTATATATGGTGAATTTATTATGTGGCCTAGAGGAAAATCTATAGAAGATGCATCTATCATTGGGACAAAAGAAGGTGTCCTGTATAAATTGAAAGGTCACTCAGAAGAAACCTTGATTCATGATACTACAAATCCATGTGAACTATCACATAGAAGGCTTGCTCACATAAAATACAAATCCTTACCACATGTGAGAACGTTAGTTACAGGTCAACCAAATCTAAAGATTAATCATGAAGGAGTATCTAAAGGATGTGCAAAAAGGAAAGAACATAAATAATCCATTTTCGAAGAGCAAGACCAATTCAGAAGGAATATTGGAATTTATACACTTAGATGTATAAGGTCCAATTCCCTCAACATCTTTAAGCGGGTATGTATATTATGTAACATTCACTGATGATTACGCTAGCAAGATTTGGGTTTACTTTTTGAAATCAAAAGATGAAGTGTTTGAAAAGCTCAAGCAATTCAAAGCCTTGGTAGAGAATCTTTTAGAAAGAAAGATCAAGACACTCAGGTCAGATAATGGAGGATAGTATACTTAAAATGAATTTGGAAACTTTTGCAAAGAAGTTGGGATTAAGAGGGAACTTACCACTCCCTATAATACACAACATAATGGTGTTGCTAAAAGGAAGAACCAAACCAATATGGAAGCATGAAGCCTATGATCCATGTTCAAGATCCTATGCACTTGTGGGATGAAGCAACAAGGACAACAATATATGTCCAAAATAGAATATCCCATAGTGCACTTGGGTTCAAAACCCCTGAAGAAATGTTCACATGAAAGAAACCAGAGATAAGTCACCTCAAGATATTTGGTTGTCCAGTGTTTGTTCATATTCCAAAAGAGAAAAGAACCAAGTTGGATCTTTTCAGAAAGAAAGGAATATTTGTTGTATACTGTGAGGTCTCCAAGGCCTTCAAAATCTATATACTAGGTTACCATCATATGGAAAATAGTAGGGATGTAGCATTTTATGAATATACAACTCTTAAGAAACCGAGAAAGTGCCAATTTGAAGAAACATATGAAGAAGCTGTAGCTCCCATAGCTGCATAAAAGATGAAAGAAGTTTCACCTTCTCCTAATGATGAGATTCTGAAAGAAAATGATATGTTGGAGCCCCAAGAACCTCCCCACATGAATATCTCCCATAATAGAAATCCATCCTGGGCTCATGAGATTATTCAAGAAGAAGAAAGGTATGGTGCTCCATAAGTCTCCTTAAGGCAGAGCAAGAAGCCAAAGCCATTTCCTAGTTATGTGGATTTGATATATGATCTTGTAGACAAAGAACCTACTTGTTTGAAGCATCAGTTCAAAAGAGAGAATGGGTAAAATCCATGATGAAAGAATACCAATCCATAATGAGGAATGATGTGTGGGAAGTAGTTCCCAAACCATAAGGTAAAAGTGTGCTATATTCCAAATGGGTCTACAATATAAAACATACATCCAGTGGAAGTATTGAGAAATACAAATCCAGATTTGTTGCCCATGGATTCTCTCAAAAGAAAGGAATCGATTATGAAGAGACATGTGCTCCTGTAGCAAGGTACACTTCTATTAGAACCATCATGACACTTGTAGCCAAGATGAAATGGAAGTTACACCAGATGGATGTGAAAACAACCTTCATAAATGGTGTTATTGAAGAAGAAGTGTACATAAAAAAACCACAAGGCTTTGAAGTCAAAGACAGAAGGACACATGTTTGTAAGTTGAAGATGGATAAATATGGATTGAAGCAAGCTCCAAGATACTGGTATGGAATAATCGATAGTTTTTTGATGAGCTTGGGATTTACCAAAAGTAAGGTTGATCCTAACCTTTACTTGAAGGTTATGGATGATGAACATGCCATATTGTTGTTGTATATGGATGATTTATTCCTGACAGGTAATGAGAAGAAAATATCAGAGTGTAAGAAGAAGCTCGCTACAGAATTTGAGATGAAAGACCTTAGCTTGATGCATTATTTTCTAGGTCTTGAAGTATGGTAGAGCTGAGAAGGAATCTTCCTTAACCAAGGGAAGTATGCAGTAGAAATCCTAAAAAGGTTTGACATGTTGGAATGTAAATCCATGGCCACACCCATGGATACACGCGTGAAGTTACTGGATGATGCTTTGTCAGAATTAGTATATGTGACACTATACAGACAGATCATTGGTTCATTGATGTATCTCACGAATACCTGACCAAATATATGATTTGATGTGAACACCTTGAGTTAGTATCTGGTTGAGGCTAGAAATGTTCACCTGGTAGTTGCAAAGCATGTGATGAGGTACCTAAAAGGTATGATAGACTATGGTCTTAGTTATACTAGATATCACGACTTCAGACTGTATGGTTATACAGATTCAGATTGGGCAGGAAGTGTCTCAAATAGAAAGATCACTTCAGGAGGATGTTTCAGTCTGGGGTCAACCATGATCACATGGTTAAGAAGGAAGCAATCTCTTGTTGTTATCGGCAATGTAGAAGTGAAATATATTGCAGATTTTTTTGCCAGTAATGAAGCCATATAGCTTCAGAAGTTGTTGTCAGATCTATTCATTATGGAGATGGATGATACTGTGATTCTATGTGATACCCAAAGCTGCATGAAGATGATAGAGAACCCCGTGTTCCACGATAAGACAAAGCACATAGAATCCGGTACTTCTACATCTGTGACATGGTGTAGAATGGATCTATAAAGATCCAATATGTGAGGATAAATTAGCAGGTTGTAGATGTGTTGACTAAGCCTCTGTTTCGTGTGAAGCTTGAACACTTTCGAGACAAGCTAGGTGTTGTCCGTAAGGACTTACCTCGAAAGGGGGAGTAGTATTGATGATACTATGGTATGCTGATCACAATAGGTAGCTCAGTTGGGATTGATCATCCTTGGACTTGATCCTGTAATTCTGAAAGGAAGGATCATCTTAAATGTTGATCTTGTTAGAATTGATCTCGTAATTCCAAAAGGAAGGATCGTCTTAAAATGTTGATCTTGAGACTTGATCCCGTAATTATAAAAGGAATGATTGTCCAATATGTTGGTTGATGGACTTGATTACGTAATTCTGAAAGGAAGGATTGCCCAACATGTAGGAATTGATCCCATAATTCCAAAAGGAAGGATTATCTAAAATGTTGGTTGGAGATCCCACAATTCCAAAAGGAAGGATCACCCATGTTGGACTCGATCCCATATTTATGAAAGGAAGGATCGTCCTGTGTAGATATGTGTTAGCCGTGATCAATATTGGTAGCTCTGTAAAGAATTGATGTTGTAATCTTGAAAGAGGAAGGATTGTCTAAGTACCATTGATGTATGTGTGATCGGTATTGGTAGCTCCGCAAAGGCTTGATCCCGTAATCCCGAAAGAGGAAGGATCGTCTGAGTACCATAGATGTATGTGTGATCAATATTGATACCTATGTAAATACTTGATCCCATAATCTCGAAAGGAAGGATCATCTAAGTACAACATATGTGTTGTTCATGATCCCATAATTCTGAAAGGAAAGGATAGCCCGTGTTGTCCATGATTCCGTAATTTTGAAAGGAAGGACCATGTTGGTTGTTGATACACTTGCCTCATTCTGTTGTCATAGATGATGTTATTCCATATTTATGCTAATGAGACAACCTTGTGCTGTCATTGTTGTTGTTATTCCATCTCTATGCTGATGAGCTAACCTCATGCTATTGTTGTTAGTGATGTATTTGTTTTATACTAAATATGTTGATACTTCACCTCTATACTGAAGATGATGATTATGATGTTCCATCAGTTCTATGTTGATGCAGATGATGATGATGCTCCGACTCCATGCTGAAGGTAACAATCCAGTTCCATGCTGCATATGATGATGTTCCAACAGATGATGATGATGGTACAACTCCACGCTGAAGGTGATGATCTAGTTCCATGCTGTAGATGATGATTCTCTAGCTCCATGCTTCATATGATGATGTTCCAGTTCCATGTTGCAGATGATGATGCTCCAGTTCCATGCTACAGATGATGATACTCTAGCTTTGTTCTGTAGATGATGATGTTGTTCAAAACTTTCGATGACCTATAGATGTACTAGACAAGGCTCCAAAAGATGATGTTGATGATGCCTCCTCTCTCCTTCTGATGATGTTGTGTAGAGCCACACCGTTTGTTGCTGTTGTCGGTAGAATACCCTTCTTGTTAAGGGGAAGTGGTGAAATAATGTAACTTCAAAGAATATTCTACTTGTACTTTACATTATTATTATTCCTACTCCGGGATATGTCACTAATGTAAAAGTCATGAGGAAAGACCTTCATTGTAAGTTGGGTCAATAATACCCAAAAAAGAATAATATAATTATTATTGTGAGTTTACCTAAGTAGGTCGGCCCTATCATTTTGATAGGTCAGCCCTGTTAGGTTAAATTCCAGTTAGAAGATTAGTATAAATAGGGGGCACGCTCCCTCATTGATACACAAACCCCTACATGTATAAGATGGATGCACCGCTCAACAGGAGAGAGAACCAATAGTGCTTGATCAAGGATGGGTAATCATTCGTCATCAACGTGCACAAAGGTAAATCATAGATCTCTCTTATAGGTTCCAACCAAGCAAAGAAGCTGATAAATTCAAGTTGAAAGTTTGTGTTTCTTTTCTTAATACACAATCAATAATAAGTTTAATTGGTAAATGCAAAGGTATTTGTGGAGGGATGTACCAAAGTGAAAAAACTATAATTAAATAACCTTTTGCAAGCATACAAAGAAGTGTTACAGGAACCTAGAGGGGGTGGGATATGCAAGTTAAAAAAATGGAATATGGAGAACCAAGAGAACTAAGTTATTGTGTACCACTTTGAGCAAGTTTAAGGTGTTTGGTATGGCATTGTTTGTAATAACAATCACAGGGCGTGTCAAAGAATATAGAGTGGTTAACTTTATGAGAAAACAAAGTTTATTGTCCCAGAGGCTATTAAAATCCATTCCTTTTGCAATACCACAGTTCGTCTCTGTCGAGCTAAATATATTACTATAAATAGGATTCATGAAATGTCAACCTAGGGAGGTATACTTTGAGGCGCTGGCACCATATGTGTAGAAATGGAGAAAAGAGAATAATTGATACTAGTACTGATTTTCAAATTTAAGCATTATTCTCTGTCTAATTCTCTGTATTCTTTAATAACAAATTCAACCAACTGTGGGCTCTGCTCATAAAAACATGGCATCCATTCATGTATATATATTTATACATTCACATGCTTACTTCAATTTCATGATTGAATTATTCCTCAAAGAAATCATACTCAAAATCTGAATGTTTTGTTCCACAGGAAAATACTCAGAAAGATATACATCTTCTCAAACCAATCCACCACTAAATTATGAACCAAATATCTTCAAAATATTATTTCCTTCTCAATCATACTTTTAGAAAATTATGAAGCACTTTAACTTAGTATCATCTAATCTTAATGTGCATAATCTTGACAGAAATACACAACTCTGCTCTCACACTTTAATCACCACTTGCAAACTCATATGAAGATACAGGAAAGAAATTCAATTCTGTAATCTCAATCTATTTCAGTTATCACAACTGTCTTCTTTTGGAAATAAAATCAAATAAATGCTTTGATTCATAACGTTAAATTGTCGCTGCACTACTTTATCAAAATTTATATAACTTCAATCTATTATCATAAGGAAATTCTAGAGATTCAAAACTCATACCAGCGTCAAGAAAAAAAATACCATGACTTAACATGCAAAACATGCCCAAGCTGTGGGCCCTTCTAGACTCAAGATGTACAAATATCTGTTCCTATCACATCAAATTCATGAAATCCATCTTTGATTATAAAAACAAAACAATATGATGAAGTTCTAAGAATTGACCAAGTCTATCTATATTTCTATATCTACCGCTATTCCCCTCTACATTCCATCCACACACCTACACACTCCTACTATTTATACACTTACATCAAGTTTGAACAACTTGAAACAAATTCACCAATTTCAGAATTCGTTCAGAAACAACCAACCCAAAAAACGCAATTTGACAAAAAAATGGAAAAATGCCCCTTTGATATCTCTCTGGTGGTTGGGAATTTAGCGAAAATATTTCTGGGTTTTGCAGCTGGATAGTTTGTATTCAAACCCATTAGACCATTCAGAGATATATCCTCCCACTTGCACATAGATCGAGGCACAATATGCCAGTTCAGAAATATTGATTGCTAAAAATCTGGGTGCCGGATTGAGTGTCAAATTAGGCACTGGAACAGGTATTGGAAGTGCAGAGTTTCGAATTTGATTTGCATTTATGGTTGTTCATGAAGATTCTCATAGAGGGATTATCGTTGAAACGTTCCCACCCTTCTCATCTTGGTGCTGGAGCATTAACATTAGTACATGAATCCACAACATATAATTATAATTGAGATTTTGCATTAAAAACTCTTCAAAACTTAATTAAAAACAAGAGAATTGCTAAGGACAAGTTTTGGGTCTTTAGATATTGATTTGGTTTAATGTTTAAATCAAAGTTATACAAAATGAGGGGTAGGAGAATGCCACAAAAACGATATAAGGCATAAAAATTGATCAAATTTGGGTCCTAACATCCCCCCAAACCCAAAGTCTTGCATGTCCTCGTGCAAGGAAGAGTTCCTGTAAACAAAAATGAGAAATATTCAACTCTATGTAGCATCTGGAATGTCTTTTGCTTCATCTTCTTCATCGGCCTCATTTGTTGCTTCATGCCTTGTTCTGTGAAGTTGCTTCCCAAGAAATAGATTCTCAATTAGAAGTATGCAGGTCTCAAGATACCTATGATTGAGTCTTGAGTGAAGTTTCTTATTTTTAAATTTGAGTAAATCAGTTTGAGAACAAAATTTATCTAGTTGTTCACGCATATCAGACTCCTGAGCTCGAGATTGAACAAGGTGACTTGATATTTGTGTAATTCTCCTTTTAATCTTGCATTTTCTGTTTGCAGTTTTGAAAATTGTCTAGGAGAAACCAATTGAGATTTACCTGAAAATGCCAATTGTTCTGTTCATTAAAAAGTGTTGTTATAGGACCGCCTACCATAAGCTCTTTGACTACTTCCAATACTCATATCGCTTGCCATTTAATATGCAGAGGATTTATTTATCATAATTTGGAAATGGGTTTCCCAAAGGCAAGGTACGGGAGAGAAGATCATTATATGGAAAGCTTCTACAGACTTATGAAAATCTTGGCGTACATTTCGAATCACTGAAAGGATTCAAAATGTTAAATGAGAAATATAGATTTAATAAGGTTAAAAAACAGAGGTTTGGTATTCAAGAATAACCAAGATGGGAAGGATTTGGATAAACTAAGCACAATTCATATACAAGGTTTGCACTTGTCCACAATCTTCTTCTTGTATTTAATTAAATCAAGAGGTTTAAAAATGCATACCTCAATATTGTTATTGTACTTGTACCATATGTGCAGATCAAGACTAGATGGTGAGTGTATCCTCCAAGAAGTTGTTGGTTGCTGAAGCTTTCCTCCCAGAAACTATATGGACTGCTGATGTCCATCTTGGGGCATAGAAGAAATGATGTTAAGAATATGAAGTCTATGAAGAACGAGATTTTTTAGACCAACTAATTGCTTTATGTTTTTATGCTTTCCCCCCCATGCCTGCTTATTTGCATGCCCTCATGCAAATGAATTTTCCTTAGGCATTCCATATACCAGCTTTGTGATGACCATAGGTGAGAGTGATGAAGCCATAAATTTATTTGGTAAATACATGTTTATTTAAGATCCAACATACTAAATTCCATTAGATCCCTGCCAATTGCTTTACACAACTGAGCTTATTTATGCCTATCCTACCTACCCTATTTGAAAAGAAAATAATCTCTTCAAGTATAGGAAAATTTCCAGTGCAACCTCCGACGTAGAAGAATAAAAATCAAACTCATACCTTTTGATAAAAGATATACATGAATAATTACCAAGGTATGAGGAGCAAGCAAAATCGATTGATTGAATTCCAAAAATTGATGAAGGATAAGAAAATCTGAAAGCTAGATGATAGATTGAAACCACCATTCAATGTAATCCGCCATACCATGATCATTATGATTCTTTGTGTTGGACATATCTTACAGATTTCCAAAGAGTTGAGGTTACAACCATGACTATATACTGGAACTAAAAATGGGAGAGTTTCTTGAATCTTTGATTCACATAATTGTTCTTCTACTGCTGGAATTTCTAACTTCTTGGCCTATTTTTCAGATTGGCTTGGATGCTCAAGGGAAACCATTGGATCGATTGATATCTCTTCCATTTCTTGAGCTAAAAAGATTTCTTCAAGTTCCATTAAAATGCAAGAAAGCTCCTGCAGCAATCTCTTCTTCCTTTCAATCATTCTAGGATCCATTAGCTGGATTTTATGATTTTTGTTTTAGCGGGTTTGCTAAAAACTTTGCAAGTCACACCGATTGAAAATAACCAACTCTTTAAACTAAATCTGCAAACTTAATACTTGCTTGAAACAAAATCTGCACACTATTGAATGAAAATCTCATACTGATAAAAGTAAAGGCATACTGTCTTAAAAGAAATATACCTCTGCTGAAAGTGAAGACACACTTGCTCTATACAAACTCACTCTTGCATAAAACGAAACAACACCTTGCTGAAAGATATTGGTTTGTAGGGCCCATTTTAGGGGCAAGTCTCACTTTGTAGATTTGGGGTCTAGAACCTTCTAAGGCATGTTTGAGGGCTTAAACGATGTTTTTGGGGGTAAAAAATGTATCTCTTATACTATACCCCTTGACGATATTCCAAACTCCAAGACCTTTCCAACTTTGCAAGAATTTCCTCAATTGGAGTCCTTACGAGGAAGTTATGCCTCTTGTATTTTGATCTATCGAGTTGACCACCATGGTTCTGAGTGGATTCCATGTCAACTGCCATTTCTCACGCATGTGGAGTTAGACAGGTGTGGACCTTCAATAACATTCTAGAGGGTTCAAAAACCTAACTATAATAAAAAATTGAGGCATGCAAAAACTCTATAAGTAACCCTAGACGGTCATCGGGCTATGTTAAATATTGAGCCATTAGGTGAAGAAGGGGTTCGATTCTTATGATGTTGTTGTATTATTACATATGTAAGTAAGAACACACGAGTGGACATTAGAGCATAACAGAGGAAGTAGGATATCTTGTAGTAGCCATTCTAGCGATATAGTCATAGGCAACTCCATAGAGAGTATAACTTTATTTGTATTTGCACTACATATTGTAGAAGAAAAGAGCAAGGCATAATCCTCATTCGCCGGGTTTTCCTCCATAGTGGGATTTCCCATGGAAAATATTGTGTTATTTGTGTGGATGTATTATTTTGATTTAGTTATTTTCTTTTCAGATCCATTTTACTTAGCATTTTATGGAAATAAGTTAACACATTGAATTAAAATGTGAGATCTGTTGTGACGAATCGTTCAAACAAAATATCCACGATAGTTTATGAGTCATATTGATATCAAAGCAAATTTATTTGGGTTTTGTGGGAAATTGTTCGATCTAGTGGTAGAATAAAGAAAAAGTCTTGAAACCCTAGCCACAAAAAACGATTCTGGTGAAGAATTAGTGGATGAATATGAGTAGTGATTCACAAAGTTGGAAATACAAGTTTTCGATATCTCATGCAACATGTCAATCCTTGTGGTAGCTCTGGAAAGCAAGTTTAGACATTTTGGAGGTCCTAACTCAAAGATTAGATTAAAGGGGAAATTGGGAGATAAAGGCGACCCAGAAAGGAGTCGAGGAAAGAGCTCAAGAAAGAGCAACCAAGTTCTAGTGCCATTACCCCTTCTAGTATTTATTTGAGATGAAAGCAAAAGTCGATATCAGGCTGTACTAAGGTGGGCTAAATGGGTTAAAGTTGAATAATTGGTTGTAGTAATTAGAGGTCTATTTTCATATCCATGAAATATATGAGGAGTAAAAAAATTCATTTACTAGTTTGAGATTAGAGGGCCATGCATTAACCTGGTGGGAATACCACACAGAGTTCCTTAGGTTGGAGGGTTATCCATTAGTACTAAGCAGGAGGATTTAAAAACCCTCATTAATTCATAGTTCTACCCTATTTGGTATGTAGAGGACCAATGGATTCATTGGAATTACTTTTGGCAAAGGCAAGGGAAGAGTGTGCAAGAGTACACCAATGAATTCAAGAAGATGGACATTATGTTGGGTATATTACCTAGGATTGTGTTGGGTATCTCACCAAGGAATCTATATGTACTCCTCAAGTATCTGGGGGGTCTACACAATCATTTATTGAAGCAAGCAATGCTCTTCAAGCCCATGACATTTGATGAGGCCTATGTGCAAGAACAATAACTAGAGATTATAAGCCATAAGAAAGAGCATACAAGTGGTTCCAAACAAAAGTAGAACCAAGATACTTCAAAGGAGGGGAAGAATAAGTTGAAAGAAAAAGATAAGAAGAATACAACCATGGCACATCAATGCAGGGATACGAAAAACTGTTGTAACCATTGTAACATCGATGGTCACACTAAAGAAAAGTGTTGGAAGCTACATCTAGAGTTGAACCCTAATAATGGTAAGAAGGACGCTAAGAAGAAGAACCTTCTAGCCATGTATTCGAGCAAAGAGGTAGAGAGTAACTCAGATGTGGATGAGTAGATTATTTGAACTTCAGTGTAGAAGGAGGTGAATATGAGTAGCCTTCATCACAAGGAAGAGAAGGAGCTTCCATGTGAAGAAACATATCAAGAAGACCAAGGTAGATTTTCTATTCGATTATGGTTCACAGATAAGTCTCATAGCAACTAATCTGATCAACAAGTTTGGGTTGGAGGTTCATGATCATCCTAACCCTTATCCATTGGGATGACTAAATAAAAATATAGAATTGAGGTTCACAAAACAATGCAATATTAAATTTTCCATAAGTGTATATTATATTGATGAAGTGGAGTAGACATAGTACCCCATGATGTTTATGATGTAGTGTTTGGAAGCCCCTACATGTATAAGAAGGATGCGATCTTCATTAGGAGAGAAAACCAATACTACTTAATAAAGGATGGGGGATATTTCATCATCAACATGCACAAAGGTAAATTGAAGATCTCTATTGTAAGTTCCAACTAAGAGAATAAGTTGACCAATTCAAGTTGGAAGTTTGTGTTTCTTTTTTTAATACATAGTCAATAAGAAGGTGAATCAATAAATGTAAAGGAATCTTTTAAGGGATGTACCAAAGTGTAAAAACACTAGTTGGATGACCTTTTTCAAGCATACATAAAAGCATTCTAGGATCCTAGAGGGATACCACGTAAGAGGGAAGTGGAGCATGAGATACATCTACTATTAGATTCTCCATTGCCGAGCAACATAATTTTCAGATAGTATGTTCTGGAAGCAAAAGAATTGACGAAATGGTTGCAACAACTATTGGATCATGGAGTAATCCAACCAAGAACCTCACCTTATGGGTCACATATTACCATAGCTCCCAAGAAGGATGGAACTTGGAGGATTTGTATGCACTACAAAGCTTTGAATAAGAGCATCGTCAAGAATCGATACCCTCTTCCCATGATCATTGATTTGCTAGATCAGGTATAAACAGTTTGTATTGGAAGTAAAAGCATTGAAGAAGTAGTTGCAACAACTTCTATAGAAGGGAGTAATCCAACCAACCACCTCACCTTGTCGGTCACCTATTATCATAGTGAATAATAAGGATGGGATTTGGAGGATGTGTATTGATTACATAGCTCGGAATAAGATCACCCTAAAAAATTGATACCCTCTACCCAGGATCGATTATTTGCTAGATCAGTTGCAACATATCAAGTACTTCACTAAGTTGGATAACAAATTGGGATACTACTAGTTATGATTTAAAGAAGTGGACACTTGGAATATTGCCTTCAAGACTAGGTAAGGTCCATATCAATGGTTAGTAATTCCTTTTGGTTTGTGTAATGTACCAACTACATTTATGCATTTGATGAATTCCATATAGTATCCCTTTGTAGATTCATTTGTAATATTTTATTTGGATGATATATTGGTTTATAGTACTACCTGGGAAGTGCATATGCTAGATATCAAGCAGGTGTTGGAGACCTTGAAAAAGGGTCAAATGTTGGAAAACGTTAATAAATGTGAATTTGATCAGTAGTGTTTGGTGTATGTAGGGTATGTGATTGGTGCAGGAGAACTTAAGATTGATCCTGCAAATATAGATGCCATCACCAAGTGGCCCACTCCTACAAATGTAATTGGAATTAGGATATTTTTGGGGGAAACACAATACCTTCAAAAGTTTATTGCTTCCTTTTTGCTATGGATGCACCTCTCCATTGCATAATAGCCAACAACAAGGGGTTCTAGTGGGGAAATAATCTACATAAAGCCTTTGAGGAGCTCAAGTGAAATATTAGTGAGGCACTAGTTCTCGTATTCCCTAACTTGCAAAATCCTTTCAAATTATAGATGAATGCAAGTGAGTATGTTATCAGAGTGGTTTTGATATAAGGAGGGAGGCCATATTGCTATCATTATGAAATATTCCATGGTAGTATCCTAAAGTTCCCTACATACAACAAGGAACCCTATTCCTTAGTTCAAGTTAAGAAGTGGAAGCAATATTTGATGGGAAAAAGGATGATTAGTCACACTAATCACTAGCTACTGCAGTATTTTCAAGCCCAGAGTAAGCTACAACAAACATGACACTTCAAGTGGATGGGATTTTACAACAATTCCATCTAATAATCAAATATAAGAATGGTGGTATAAATAATTTTGAAGACATGCTATTGAGGCCACCTATAAACAAGATCAAGACTTTGGGTACTCTTGTGCATATGGATCCTTTCACCCATGATTCATACAAGGAGAAATACACAAAATATGATGACTTCAACAAGGTATTTCAATAACTACAAATCCAATTCCATGTAGAATAAGGTGATAACAAGGTTGAGTATAATCTATAGGATGGGTTACTCTACAATATGGAAAAGATCTGTGCTCCTAAAGGTGAGAGATTGCAACTCATGAGAGAGACTCACACCTCTAAAGTTGTAGGGAATTCTGGTGTTGGGGAGATAGTTTCCAACTTATAAAGGTATGTTTATTGGCCTAAAATGCAAGGAGATGTAGTTTGGTTTGTCAAAGGATGCATACTTTGTTGTACAAACAAGCCTAGTAATAAGAATAAATGTCTATAACATCCATTACATGTTCTTACTAGACCATGGAAGAGCATCTCCATGGATTTTGTTGGTGGTTTTCCAACCATTAGGAAGGGACGTGACTATTTATTTGTGGTAGTTGACCGATTAATAAATATGTGCTTTCTTATTCCTTGTAAAAAGACCATAAAGGGATAAGAACCAACAAACATATTCTTTGAGCCGACCTAGGTGCACTTTCGGATACTAAGAAGCATTATCTTAAATAGGTATACCAAATTTCTCAACAACTTTTGGAATACACTTTGGGATATGATGGAAATTAAGTTGAAGAGATATAAAACATTCCACCCACAGATAGATGGGTAGACAAAAGTAATCAACAAGTCTTTGATGCATATTTTGAAGGGTTACAATTAGAAGCATCTGAATACTTGCGATGAAAATCTAATCTACATCCAACACTCTTATAACAAAGAAATACATACTTCCATTGTTAAGTCCCATTTTGAAACTCGTTTTGGATATCTGCCACCTTCACCTATAAATGTTATTTATGGAAAGCAAGGGGGAGTGAGGGAAGACACCATTGGTGAAGCATTGATAACTGAAAAATTCATTATTAGTATTATACAAATCCATTTGCAAGCACAAGAGACATTAAATAAGTCATGGGAAAAGCACAAGGATAGACATGATCAACACAGGGTTGAGAAAACATTCAAGGTGGGAGCCAGAGTTTAGTTTCATTTGAATAAGATAGGACTACATGGTATGGAAAGAAGAAAGGCATTACAGTATGGTCCTTTTTAAGTTTTGGAGAAGGTGGGAGATAATGTCAACATACTCAGTCTCCATATATGCACACTTACTTAGTAGTCAATGAAGATAATTT
This sequence comes from Pseudotsuga menziesii, assembly GCA_001517045.1. Classification (NCBI taxonomy): domain Eukaryota; kingdom Viridiplantae; phylum Streptophyta; class Pinopsida; order Pinales; family Pinaceae; genus Pseudotsuga; species Pseudotsuga menziesii. The sequence goes on along the minus strand of LPNX010555874.1, from coordinate 100,857 downwards.
GAAACTCTATGAACCTTACATTTTGGACCATGAACCCGAGTAGGTCTTACCTTATGTAGTGGACTTAAAACCAGAGGCTTAGGCAGAGTTATCATAATACATAGTTTTGCAAGAGAAATCCATATCTACCAGGTGAGGACAATATGAACTATGGAAAGTGGGGTTGAAAGGACAACTTCAGTAAATTCTAAATGGTACTCCAAGGAGAGGGTAGAGGAAAATTTTCCTCACCTCAATTAGTAAAATCATTTGGGAACCAAAATCCTCCCAAAATGGGGAGGTGTTATCCAAAATGGGTTAATATATATTTTTCATCTATTTTGGTGCTTTATGGGTGGAAATATTAGACGATTTAGCTTGCAAGGCCCATTTTAGGGCAAGTCTCACTTTGCAAATTTGAGGTAGTCTATAACCTTCCAAGGCCTATTTGAAGGCTTAAATGATGTTTTTTGGGGTCAAAATTTTATCGCTTATGTTATACCGCTTGATGTTATTCTACACTTTGATACCTTTCAAATGATTTAAGGATTGCCTCAATCATAGTCCATACGAGGAAGCTATGCATCCCATAAGTTGACCTATTTGGTTGACCGCCATGGTATTAAGTAGATTCAACATCAACTCTCATCTCTCACATGTGTGAATCTAGACACATGTGGACTTACAAGAACATTCTAGAATGTACCAAAACATAATGCTAATCGAGAATTGAGGCATGTAAAAACCCTATAACTAAGGCTAAATAGCTATTAGGCTATGCTAAATACTAGGCCATTCTGAAAATAAGGGGTTAAATTCTTATGATGTTATTGTATTGTTACATAGTTGGGAAACAACATGGGAGTAAACATTAGAGCATAAAAAAGGAAGTAGGGGATCCTATAATAACCATTCTAGCCAAAGAGTCATAGGTAACTCCATAGAGAGTACCACTTTCTTTGTGTTTGCAATGCATATTGAAGAAAAATAGAGTAATTCATAGTCCTCATTTTTTGCTCAATTTTTACCCATAGTGCATTTTATTAGGATTAATTAATAATCTTCCCTTGAACACCATAGTCTAAATGTTATTTCCTATCTTAGAAGTATGTTTCCACCTCACTAGTGCCATGGGGAACTCATCTCGGGCCCACCTACCAGTTGATGCACCCATTTGCATGAGTTTATGAGTTCTAGAGGCCAACCCCTATAATTTAGGAACCCACATTGAGTCATGGGAGTCGACCATCAGTTCACCAAAATTTGTGTTGAGTTATCCTCAGATGGGCATCAATTAGTTCATCTCTAGTTAGCCTAGCGCCACTTTTGACTTAGTTAAGGAGGTTAGGCACCTTTTCCTACCTACCTTGTTCAATTAACTGACTATGCACTGATTTAGTTGTCCCGAGTTAGATTAGTGAGCTCTAAGTGGTGATTTAACCACATTAAGCTAGCACTAGAGTCATTCCAAGTTGGTGAATTCGAATCATACCTAGTATATTCGAATTCTCTCTATTGTATAATCATTGTATTACACATAGGTTAATGATAATGGATGTAATGTTATGTTGACCAATTTTTGTCTTCTTGGATGTTCAATTTCACCATGAATGTTTGATTAGTGTGCATTGAATTGATTCCTTTTCCTTCAACCTTCTCTCATAGTGAATTCAGTAGAGCCCGAGGATCCTAAGCTTTGCTAAATTAAACATGGTATCAGAGCAGGTAATCAGGCCAACTTCAATCCTTGGAAACTTCCATTGATGTACTAGAAGCAACTGGGTTCCACATAACTACTGGTATCTTTTCCTTGCTCCCTCTGGATATTGTCCAGAGAAGTCTAGCCAGGTGTGATGCACCCAAAGAATTTGCACATGTCAAAGTAGAGAGTGATTGAATTGGTTTGACTTCGAATTGAAGTGTTTTTGCATGTAAATTGAAGAATTATAAAGAGCCGTGTTGCTCCTTGAAGCTGTAGGATGGAGAATTCAACAACCTTGACACCCAGGATCCTCACACCCTTCAACTATATTGATTGGAGGGATGATATGCAGATAATGTTACACAAAAAAGGTCTGTCTAGGGTTACCATGGGCAAGGATGAAAACCCCAACAACCTCTTAAGAAGTCGAAGTATTCGAATAAGATGGATGAAGCCTTTGGCTTCATGTGCATTCACATTCCAGGGATTTACTCTTCCATCTTGGTGGATTAAAAACTCCAAGAGAAGTATGGTAGAAGCTTGAATCACTATCTGACAAGAAGGATGAGCTGAGAGGCCATATTATGGAGAATGAGATGATTTCTCTTCAACCTAGGAACTTCAAAACTTCAATAGAGTAAGCACTCCCGATGATGATCTGAGAGAGAGATTGAAACATTGAGCCATAAAAAGCACCAATGCAGTTTCCTCTTCATTTCAAAACAAATCACTGCATATGGCCATATTTTCATAACTTTGAAACTATCCAACAATTCTTATCAAAATTCAAATCACTTGTCATGGAGTGCAAGTAGTGTGGGATTGACTAGAAGGATGAGCAATTGGAGCTCTCTATTTTGACCAAGCTTGGCCAAGAATTCATAGTTGTCATATCCACCTTTTACTCTGGGTGACTAGCAACTCCAAACTGGCAAATGCCATCACTTGATGCCTTCATAGAATCTCTAATTCAAGAACAAGACAAGCTGATACAGACGGGAGCCCTCAAAGACTCCACAAATCAATCTCTCTTCATTGGGGAGACAAATAATGCACAAGAAAGGAGGAAGAAGAAAGGAAATGATAAGAGGAACACTTGATTCGAACCTAAGGAAGAGTTTGATCCCTTCGATGAAACCTTAGGCTCTAAGAGGGAAAAACATCAGAGGTTTGACAATTGAAAGTGCTCCTACTATAAGAAAGTAAACCATACAGAGAAAGGTTGTATGAAGAAGACCATAGATAAGGTGTCAAGACTCCTTGGAAAACACAATATTTCCATCCTTAAATGCACAAGGAATGTTGATTATGGAGGCAAGACTGAAGATCATTAGAGATGCCATGCACTAAAGGCTCGAAACTTTCATGCCTTCCTCATTGATTCAAGAGACTCACATCACATGGTTGCATCCAAAGAATCATTCTATTCATTAAAACTTACTGATGGTCTAGGTATTCACATGGAAGATGACACTCAAATCCTGTTAGATTTTTAACATTAAGCTAGCATTACATTAGGATCTTTAACTGAGAGAATAACAAGCACAACAATCAAACACAAGAGACAATGAACATAGTGTTTTTCCTCGAGGAAACCATAAATGGAGAAAACCCCGCAACTTCCTTAGAGATAGAATCAACACCAAAGTAAAACCAAAAACAGTAAGATGATCTCTCGATAGCAGTAACCTTCTTTCTTCCTAGCCCTGGTGTCTTCTTCTTCCTTAGCTATGCGCTACAACTGAGTGTGAGTGAGTGTGTGATAAATAGAGTGGCTAGCTCTCTATTTATACTAATTCCCGACTTGACTAAACCCTACTAGGTGAGTCTAACAACCCTAGTGCTCCAGAACTATGGGGACTTTTACCCTTAGACAATAGGAGGGTTACCCACATTAAATTGACATGACTTGTTTAGATTGTAGAAAATCCCGATAGGAACATCGGGGCATGACATGACTCAAGTACATTACAAATACATCCCGGAATAAACATCGGGTTACAATACATAAGAAATACAAGAGAATACATTCTGAAGTTACAATTACGTCAACACTCCTTCTTAACTAGGAAGGTATTCTCTCGACACAATTTATCAGCACAAGTATTCTTCTCTGTATCATCTGGATCATCATCGAGTCCTCGTCATTTTCACCTTCAAGTCATATTCATCTTCAAGTTATCTTCATCTTCAAGTCATCTTCATATGGATTTGGATCATCATCACTGGATCTGGATCATCATTACTGGAACACCATCACTGGATCTGGATCATCACTGGATCTGGATCATCATTGTTGGATCATCATCATTGGATCATCATGGGTGATATCTCATGATTCTTCTCATAACAGGAATTTCTACAGGGCCATCCCTTTTTCATGCTGGTTGTAGGCCTAGCCTCCATGTAGGTCTTCTTCCAGCACTTATATTTGACCCTAAGTTAGAATTGCCCACCAAGCACTTATATCTGATCGTGTAAGAACCAATCCTATAATCATATCAGAAAGGCACGCCCAGCACTCACATTTGACCATGTGGGAACACATCCCAAAACCCTATTAGAAAGGCCCAGTGCTCACATTTGACCATGTGAGGAACCAATCCAACATACATGTCAAAAAGGCTCTGCACTTACATTTAACCATGCGAGGAACCAATCCAACATGCATGTTTCGAAAAGGGTCTACACTTACATTCGACCATGTGAGGAACCAATCCAACATACATGTTCGAAAAGGCTCTGCACTTACATCTGCCCTTGTGAGGAACCAATCCAACATACATGTCAAAAGGGCTCTGCACTCACATCTGATTATGTAGGAACCAATCCTACAATCACATCAGAATGGCCCTCAGCCCTAGACTGAGCTTTCCTGGTAACTGACCAGGTGCCTCCATTCCAAGAATGGCATTCAGCGCCTACTTCTGATCATGTAGGAACCAATCCTATAGTCACATCAAAATGGCTCAGCACTCATATCTGACATGGAAGGAACCAATCCCCTCACCATGACAGAATGTCTTAGCCCTTACATTTGACCATGGAAGGAACCAATCCTCTCACCATGTCAGAATGGATCTAGGTCTCATCATTTCCCCTTGGAGGGAACCTCGATTTGGAGAACACCAAGATTCTCCCTGAAGTACTCAAACTTCACCTTAGCCAATGGCTTTGTCAACACATCAGCTATCTGTTCATCCATCGCAACATACTGGAGCTTCACTGCTCCCCTCTGCACCATATCCTTGATATAGTGATACTTGATCTCGATATGCTTCGACTTGTCATGGAACACTGGATTCTCTGACAACTTCACGCAACTCTGGTTGTCACAATGTATACAAGTAGCATCCATCTGGAGATCAAATAAATCAGACAGTAGCTTCCTCAACCATACTGCCTCACAACCAGCTGAACAAGCTGCGACATACTCTACTTCAGCTATGCTTAGTGCCACACAGGATTGCTTCCTGCTAAACCAAGAGATCACACCTGATCCCATACTGAAGCAACACCCTGAATTGATCTTCCTGTCGATGGTGACTTCCTGCCCAATCTAAATCAACATAACCCTCCAGGTTAATCTTCTGATTTGCCTCATACGTGAGCCCATAATCAATTGTACCCCTTAGGTACCTCTGAATATGCTTTGCAGCAATCAAGTGAACATGTCTCAGATCTATCAGGAATTGGCTCAAGGTGTTCACAACAAAGCAAATATCTGGTCTCGTGTTCGTTAGGTACATCAAGGACCCAATCATTTGACGATACATCATGGCATTAATCATTTCTGATGAAGCATCACTCAATAGCTTCAGGTTCGATGCCATAGGTGTGGTCATGGCCTTGCAGTACATCATCCCAAACCTCTTCAGGATCTCTACTGCATACTTCCCTTGTCCGAGGGAGATTCCATCTACATTCTGCCACACCTTCATGCCTAGAAAATAATGCATCATACCCAAGTCCTTCATCTTGAACTCGGCAGCAAGCTTTCTCTTCGTGGCAACAATCAACCCATCCATACTTGTTACAAACAGATCATCTACATACAGTAGAAGCATCACTGGGTTGCCATCTTCAACCTTGTAGTAAAGGTTGGAATCTGCTTTACTCTTGGTAAAGCCCAAACTGGATAGAAAGCTGTCAATTCTGCCGTACCATGTCCTGGGTGCCTATTTCAAACCTTACAGGGATTTCTTCAATTTACACACATGAGACTCCCTATCATGTGTCTCAAAACCAAGTGGCTGCTCTACGTACACTTCCTCTTCCACTACACCATTCAAGAAAGCAGTGTTGACATCCATTTGGTGTATCTTCCATTTCATCACTGCAGCCAAAGCAAGTATTGATCTGATGGAAGTGTATTTGGATATAGGTGCAAAGGTTTCTTCATAATCTATTGCTTCTTTTTATGAGAAGCCACGAGCCACGAATCTTGCCTTATATTTCTCTATGCTACCATTTGCAGCATGCTCGATCTTGTAGATCCATTCGGAAGTTACAACTGACTTCCCTTCTGGTCTTGGGACAACATCCCAAACATCGTTCTTCATGATCAATTGATACTCTTCGGACATAGCATCCTTCCATTCTTTCCGTTCTACCACTTCTTCATAATTGGAAGGTTCTTTATTGATAAAGTCACATAGTAAAGCTACATATTCGGAGCAGGATCTGGTTCTCTTTCTTTCTCTGTGATTCTCTTCTGGAGCCCCATATCTTTCTGCACCTTGGATAACTTCCTGTACCCAAGCAGGTTTCCTCTTATGAGGATTCTTCTCCTGAGGTGGATCTACAGGTTCTTGAAGTGCTTCTTCTTCTTCAAGTTCTTCAGCAGGTCTCTTTGTAGATTTGTTGTAAGCTGAGCATCAAATATTACATCCCTGCTGATCTCGATCTTCTTGAATCTTGGGAAATATATTATGTAAGCCTTCGAGCTTTCAGAGTATCCCAAAAATATACCCTTCTTTCCTGAAGGATCTAATTTTGTTCTCTTCTATTTTGGAATGTGTATGTACATTGGATAGCCGAATATTCTGAGATGGCTGACTTCTGGTTTCTTGTTGGAAAAGACTTCTTCAAGTGTCTTGTTCTCGAGTACTCTGTGTGGAGTATGGTTCTGTACATACATCGCTGTTCTGGCATCCTTTGCCCATAGATGCATGGGAAGATCTTGATCATGAAGCATTGCTCTTGCAGCTTCCATGATAGTTCTATTCTTCCTCTCTGAAACCCCATTATGTTGTGGATTATATGGAGTGGATAACTCCCTCTTAATCCCTGATTCTTTTCATAAGTCTTTGAATTCATTTGATGTGAATTCTCCACCATTATCTGATCAAAAGGTCTTGATCTTCTTTTCTGTGTGGTTCTCGATCAAGGCTTTGAATTCCTTGAACTTGCTGAAAACTTTATCTTTGTTCTTCATGAAGTAAATCCATGTCTTCCTAGAAAAGTCATCAATGAAAGAAACATAGTATACATACCCGCTTAGTGAACTTGATGACATTGATCCGCATACATCGGAGTGGATGATTTCCAAGATTCCTTTTGCCTTGCTTTCGCTACTTGGAAATGTCTTCTTTGTATTCTTTCCTTTCGCACATCCTTTGCAGACCCCTTTATGTTTTGCTTGAATTTCTGGAAGACCTTCAACAACTTTGCTTGCAAGTGGTAGTGCTCTGTAGTGCACATGTGCAAGCCTTCTGTGCCAAAGTTCATTTGGCTCTACTGTGTCATGGACCAAAGCTTGTTTTGGATGGCCCTTCAATTTGTATAATCCTCCTTCTTGTTCTCCAATTACTATTGCATCGTCAATAGTTTTCCTCTTGACCACATGAGGACTTGGCCATATATAAATGTAACCCTCATGCCTTTTGCATTCAGTGCCGATATGGAGAGAAAATTCTTCTTTAGTCCTGGTACAAACAAGACATCCTTCATTTTCATAGACTTTCCAGAGTCTAGCTTCTAGGAGGATTCACCACTACCTTTTATGGGATATTGGTAGTCATCCCCAAGTTTTACCTTATGGGGTGAATTATGTTCGGATAGTTTCTCAAAAGATTCCTTGAAACCTGTCATGTGTTTGAAAGCCCCACTGTCAATAAGCCAATCTTTGCTTCCATGAGTGACAGTTCCCATGAGAGCGGAGATCAGAACATATTCTTCTTCACTTGAAGAGTCTTCAATTTCTTATTTTACTCTCTTTCTGGGAGGATCATCATCCTTAGTAGTGTGAGCATGATGTCTTCTTTTGGAGTTCTTCTTCTTCTTGGATCCATTCTTATTCATGGGACAATTTCTAGCAAAGTGTCCTATTTCATCGCATGTATAACATTTGAGTTTGGATAAATTTTTCTGATGAGAATGCTTACCTTGGTGATGATTCTTTTCCCTTCTTCCTTTCTTGGAGTGTACTATGAGAGCTTGATCTTCACTTCCCATCTTTTCTTCTCGAGCTGCTATTCGAGCTTCTTCTTGTGAACATTCTTCCCACAGTCTACTGAACTTAACTAACTTCTTCCTAGCACAGATTCCTTGGATGAAAGAATCCCATGACATAGGGGGGCCATTCAAGGTTGTCATCACAATTTCTGCATTCTCCACTTCTTCATCTACTGCTTCCAACTGTTCTTTGATCTGGGAGACCCTTGTGAAGTATGACTGGATGGTCTCCTCATTTTGGATCTTTACATTCTTCAACTAGTTCCTTAGAGTCATCTTCCAGTTGATGTTCTTCCCTTCAAACAGTTTGGTTAGGGCATCAAACATAGCTTTAGGTGTCTTGAGGGAGGACACCTGTGGTATGAGGTGATCCTTGATTGAATCAACAATAACCCTCTTTGCCATAACCAAATTCTTCTTATGTAAGGCCTTAGCCTCATCTCCCTCTAAAACTGGAACCTCCTCACTGATATAGGAGTCCAACTCATTTTTTTCCAAGACCAGGGAGATCCTATACTTCTAGGCTCGGAAGTTATTAGCTCCCTCAAGCTTTTCATCACGCTTGGTATGATGAGACATCTTAATTGAGAACCTCAAATGGAAATACAAAAGATTTATATCTTACCAGGTCAAGATGTCGGATATGGATTTGGAGTTGAAATTCTGCAGTGTTGGTTCAGGAGCAGATTAGGGTTTTGCTTTTCTAGAGTTCTGTCCAACCAAATGCTTTGATCTTGATCCCTAACTTCGATTTTGAGCAGGAGATCAATCCAGGCCTGGGCTCATTGAAAAATTCCACTTCTATGAAAAGCCCTAATTTTCGGCAGTAGTGTCGGGTCCAAAACTGAAAAACCTCAGAATTGGATTCTGCTTCGACAGAAAGATGCGCCCTAGGGAGGATAGTCATTCCAACTTTCTCTTACTAAAAATCCATGGAGAGAGATCCACAAAGTAGGAAGCCCTAGTTCCCGCAGCTGCACAGTGTCTTCTTCTCAGGTTAGCTCTGATACCATGTTAGATTTTTAATATTAAGCTAGCATTACATTAGGATCTTTAACTGAGAGAATAACAAGCACAACAATCAAACACAAGAGACAATGAACACAGTGTTTTTCCTCGGGGAAACCATAAATGGAGAAAACCCTGCAACTTCCTCAGAGATAGAATCAACACCAAAGTAAAACCCAAAATAGTAAGATGATCTCCTGACAGTAGTAACCTTCTTTCTTCCTAGCCCCAGTGTCTTCTTCTTCCTCAGCTATGCACTACAACTGAGTGTGAGTGAGTGTGTGATAAATAGAGAGGCTAGCTCTCTATTTATACTAATTCCCAACTTGACTAAACCCTACTAGGGCCGACTTCACTAGGTGATTATAACAACCCTAGTGCCCCAGAATTGTGGGGACTTTTACCCTTAGACAATAGGAGGGTTACCCACATTGACTTGACATGACTTGTTTACATTATAGAAACTCCCGAGAGGAACATCAGGGCATGACATGACTCAAGTACATTACAAATACATCCTGGAATAAACATTGGGTTACAATATATAAGAAATACAAGTGAATACATTCTGAAGTTACAATTACATCAACAAATCCAAGCTGAAGGGAAGAGTTCAATCAAATTGAGCATGGACTGTTCAATAATGTCCTCTATGTGCTCTCCTTGACAACAAATTTGTTGTCTGTATACCATATGACTCATACAGGCTCAACAAATCAAGTTGTATTTGATCTTGACTTAGTGGATATCTCAGATATCTCATTTGGGAAGCTGATAGTGAAACATGTTGCAAACAATGCCTTTAAGGCATATGAATTTTCACACTTTCTGCCATATTCAGATCGAGTGGAATCTTTGCTACTATTTGAAAGGGAAGGTAAATTTATTCTACCTAAACCTTTTGAATATGATAATATTTCCATTAATGTTTTAGATTCAGAATCCGAAGTAGAGGACAAAGTTGAATCAGTTTTTGGAATTAAAGATGAAGTTCAATCAAATCTAGATCCAGATCCAATCCCTACTCCCAATCCTAGGCCTAAATTGGATCAAAAGGTCATTGAGGCTGCTAGGAACATGACTGGAGAGTCATTTGGCAAGAGGATAACAAGATCTCAATTTCAAAATGTGAGCCTTGTTCTATCTCAAGCGAATCCACTTCTCCCATAGAGGTGATACAAACTCCTAGAGAGATGCTACATGATGGTGAGGTCTGAGCAACAATTATGCTCACTGAAGAACAATGAGACATTGGATCATATCACTCTTCCTCCAGAAATAAGAGACAAAAGCAAGTTTCTACACGACAAAGTTGGAAGGAAAAATCTACATGGAAAGGCCTAAGGGGTACACTGATTCTCTCTTGACATGTAAGCTGAGGAATCCATTGTATGAGCTCATGCAAGGACTGAGGGCATGGCATCCCAAGTTCAACTCTTCCATATTGTCAAAGAAGTTCGAAAGATGCAAGTTTGACTGCAAAAGCAACAACATTTATTCTCCTATATGTTATCAGGTTAGTAGAAGGTGGTTAGGTTCACATGCACGGTACTAGGGAACTAGTGCACACAAGGACCATCACACTGCATTCTTGCTCCACAGAGATGCAAACTGCAAATTTTTTTTCACAAGTTTTTAACTCAAGAAGAATCTTTCTCTTAGTGTGAAAGCTTAATCTTGGATCCACTGTTCATTTTGAGGGGGGGGGGGGGTTCCCATGAGGTTTTCCCCATTTCCTTAGTTTATTGAGCAGTTACTTTTCGCATTAGATTGTATGGGTGACATTTGTTCTTAGTTTCCAGGTCCTAGGTTGTCCAAGTTAGGATTAAGGGTGGGTGTTAGGATTAATTAATAATCCTCCATTGACTACCATAGTCTAAATATTATTTTCTAGCTTAGGAGTATGTTGCCACCTCACTAGTGCCATAGCGAACTCATATGGGGCCCACCTACCACTTGATGCACTAGTTTGAACGAGTTTAGGAGCTCCAGAGGCCCATACATATAATTTAGGAAACCACACTAAGTCATGGAATTCCAACAATCTATTCATACTAGTATGTGTTGAGTTATCCTTAGATGGGTTGTCATGTCCCCAATTAAATAATTTCCAAGTAAGGCTATTTGCAAATAATGATTCACTAACCTACTAGTTCCCTAGGTTCAGATGGAGACATAAATTTTGTAATAAAGGGCCATGGGACCCAAAAGGACTTTAGTTTACCATATTCACATTTAATTGGGTCACATAAATGATAAATTCTAAGAAAATAAGGTGGCATGAGTTCATGAAGACACTTGGAAGCTTGTGAAGACTTTGGGTGACTAGATTCCCCGCACACTTGGCATGATATTCATCCAAATTCAAACACATGGGTAATGTAACATTATTGTATGGTAATGTGGTGTCAAATATCATATAATGAGCCAAGGAATTCGAATTGGTAAAGGAGGTTAACTCCCATGGAAGATGAAGAGACTAGAAGACAAGGCGTGCCACTTGGAAGCAGATTCTATGCACTCTATGACAACAAATGATGGAATATTCTATGACAAGTATGACAAATTCAGACCTGATTGCTAACATATGGAAAATATGACATTTCAGGGCTAAAAATAGCGACCAAGAGGTCGAATTTGGGAGTTAGAGGGAACCACTCAAATTGGGGAAACAATTGGAGCATGAAGAGGAAGATAAGTGTCATGAGAGTTACTAAACCACTAAGATGAGTTGGAGGAAGCTCATGAAGAGAAATTCGACCTTAGGAGGCGTCGTGAATTTAATAAAAGGATACCATGAGGAATGAGAATAGTTTTTAACCATTTGTTAATTGGCCTTTGGAAATTTTGGAGAGCTTTTGCTTATCCATTGCACGGTGAGTGCACACTTACCTTGCCAGTGAACCAATTTTGAGGCAGTTGGATTCCTTTCCAAGTTGGTTGATGGAGAGGCCATTCAGACCTCTCATGGGAGCTTAATGAAGGAGTTTTATATGTAGGTTGAAGGTCCTATAATTAAGTTCTCATCTATCTCCCCATTCTCTCATTCCTTCTTCTCCATTTCCCCACACTCACAATTGATGGCGCACTTTTTTGAGTGATTTTTGCACCTTGCTGAGGATGGTTGATTCCCAAGCTTTGATTTATGATGTATGGCTCTGTAATATTGTTGCATGTTATATCGTGTAGATTAATTCACCTAATATTTAATTATTGACCAGGGTTGGTAGGCTTAGAGTTGATGCAAAATATATGCGAAGGTAGAGGGATTCCTATGGTGTCGTGGAAATATTTTAACAAACAAAAGATCGAAAGATATTTCAAAATGAAAAACCGAGTCAAACTTCTAAGAATTCAACTATTAAGGTAATTGAACCGGAATAGAATATAAAACCAAATGATTAATAATTTATTTTATAGGCCAAATAACTTTAGAGTGAAAAGGATACTATCAACAACTACCTTTTCAAGTGAAAGACTAGGATGCAAGGAAGGCCTAATTTATAAGTAAGTAGAAAACTTAATAAAAGAAACAAGTAGAAAACTTAATAGGAATGGCTTTGAATTCTATCCTATAGGTCTCTTTCATAACCACACAATGAAAAAGAAACAATCTACAAAGTACTAGTATATCTTCCTAAGGATAACGCATCCAATATTAAGTTTTACATGCAACCGGATAAATCAATCCAAAGTCACAAGCACAAAACAATACAACAGTAAAAGGAATCAGAAACAAACTCAAGAAACAAAACACACCATAGCTCAAAATATGTTCAAGGTGAAAAAGAGGTAGGGATAAGGATACAACTTTAATAAATAACCTAAAACAATCTAATTTTAACTTTAATGTTAAATAGAACTATCATCTAGCTATTACAGTCAAAGCATATTTCAAATACTAAAGAAACAGAACTTAAAACAAGTTCAAAACACATTAAAAACACTAAAAACGAAACGACGGATTGGATGACACACTGAAGTGCAGGTCTGAAAGGGGTGTCTGGATAACAGTTTAAACAGGCTGTCTAAATGACAGTCTGCACAATTAAAATGACAAAAAATAACCTAAATGATCTAATCTTCAGCTGAATTTGTGCACATGTAAATACAATGCAGAGAGGCACTAAATAAACCTACTTATTAATAAAATTTAACAGCGAAATAATATTAAACTAATTCATAAAAATGAATCATTGCATATTAAGAAACAAATTGAAATTTAACTTGAATGAACTTATAACAGAAAGGAAATAAACAGAATTGAATCTATTCTAACTTGATAAAAGCAATCTATTCTATCTACTTGCAAATAAAATTGAACAGTAAAGCTTGAAATGAAATGACTGAAAGCAAATTATGCGTGCAACTATTTAACTTGAGAAATAAAATGCATTACAAGAAGCAAATGAAATAAATGTTTACAGTAATTTAATAATAGAAACAAACTAGAAATCAAACTAATCTACAAAAGAAAAGGTAACGAAATTACAAGAAAAGAAACCCATGGTTGATGAGGGGCCCTCTTAGAAATCAGGGGTGATTCCTGGCTAACGCTTACTTGAACGCAATCATAAACAGCAGATCATAGAGCTTCTATTAAAAATATGGAACAAAATTATAGCGTGCTTAAGAACAACGCATCACATGCATAAACTGGTTAAACTGCTAGCTAACTGAGCTCTCACGTAGAGGCTAATATATATACTGTTTACAAAGATGAGCAAGTCGACCCTTTAGTGGTCGACTGCTCTCTAAATTTAGTCGACCATTATAACCATTAATTAACTTACACGCCAACGCACAACACTATTCCTTCTTCAACGTGAATGGATCTCTTCAGAGTGCGTGATGTGGCATAAGACTATATAACCTGCAAATAAATATACACATAAATTAATATATCAAACGTGCTTCAAACAATGTCAATTTTAATCAATAAAATCGTAAAATGATGATAATAAATGGATTTTACATAAACCTTAAATTCACTCATACCTGGGGCTGAATGGTGAGCTGCGTGACAAAAAATATGCAAAAAGATGACAAAACATATGTTTAAATGAGTAATTTAACTGCCAAAAATGATAACAGATAAGGGATCAACATTCCCCCAAACCGGAGAAATGCCAGGTCCCACTGAGCAAAAAGAAAGATGAGTTAGGAAGAAGGCAAATGAAGGAGGTGATTTAAACTTTAGTCTTCTGGATTGTGCTTTCAAAATAGCATGTCTTTCATGTCAAATGTTGTATGAAGATTTAATGGCTTTGTTGAGTTCTTCAACATTCTTGATTTGATAGCTCTAAGGTTCGAAACAATTCAGCATTGTTCAAAAGTTATGATACGGGATCTTTTTGTAGAGGGTGTAAGAAGAAAGTGGCTGAAACAACTCTAAAGAAATAATGGTGATGAAAAACGATGAAATAACAAGAATTTTGGCCTATTTAAGAGATCATGCTATCATAGCGAACCTTGAGACATCTACCATTAACGAGCATATGCATTAAGGAATGAATTCATAAGGTTTGTAATTAGTTCAACCATGTCCAAAGTAAAACTTTGGACAGGTTGAACGTATGACACGAAGGCATAAATTTGATATTCAATAACCTTGATTAACAAGAAGATCGGTCATTTGATAGTTTACATGTATGGTTGGGTAAGAGGATAGGGTTGTCAATAGTGAAATGATGACTAAAAACTTTTAAGGTCAAAGCGTCCACATGGAGGTAAAAACTATTTTCCAAAAAAACAAAATTTGGTTAGCAAATTTTTAAACATAAGTGCTATAATATCACAATGTTTTATTTAGATCGTCATTTGGTATTTCATTTGGACCTTCATTTGATCCTTCATATAGTTCTCCATATTGTTTTTTCCGTGAAAATATTCTTCATGCTATAACCAAGTTCTACTGCTTACATTATCCTGAAAACACTTATCATTTGTCAGAGATGAATAGATTTGTCATAAATAATGAAAATAAAAATAATCTAATTTTTCATAATCCTCCCCCAAACCAAAGATATGGCGTGTCCTCAAGCCATACAAGAGAGAATAATTGATTGTTCCAGATAATGAAATAAAGATTTCTATCATGTTGTTATTATTTTGTAAGAAAAAGAAAAACTAACTAGTAAATGGAAATGGTTCAGATATGTATATTAATGAAAAATATAATAGTGCTTAGAAAGACCACTTGAATGATGATAATATAACCAAAAGAATGCCATAGGAAAAGCTAGTCATCCATGCCTCATTTTAAAGATATCTTGTCATCACAAAATATTTTAAATTTACCCCGGAGTGTGTGAGATTTATAGTTATGGGTCCCATTTCTAGGATAATGACATCTTAGGTATTTGTTGAATTAGATGGCCAGGGCCATGCCCAACTTAGATCCATTCTGAAATGACATTATAAACAATTGGCCGTGACATGTTTATTCATAAATTCTGAAAATGTTTCTTTATATTATCATTGTTTTACGAACTATGTGCATAGTGGTGCATTAACTAGATCTCTTTTACCCGATATTTCCCCGCTTCTAGTAAGTCTGTTCAGTACCCCGATGGATTTACCTTGGTACCATGCAAGCATAGTCCCGCTACCAGCTAGCCTGTTCAGTACCCCGACAGGTTTACTTGCATTTTATTGAGCTTCCTTGTTTTAAGTTATTACTTAGCATTGACCCACTGCCAACAGTCCTGTTCAGTACCCCGGCGGGTTTTCCTTGTATAATGATATTAAGTATATGGAAGCCGATTGGTACTAGAGCGTGTTAAACCCTGCTAAACACATAATTCAATTTTGTAAAATAAACTCATAAGTAACTTTTTATAATGGTCGTAACCATGGATCATGTCAAAAGAGAATAACTTAAAGCTGTTCTTTGACCTTGCAGTCATTCTTCTTCATAAGAGATAAGTAATGTTCCCCACAGACAAAAATTCCACTTACTTTTGAGTTATCACAAAAATACTTGAGAGACAAGTTTTTGATAACAAGTATAGGATGAACTAGTAATCCATAGGTGTAAGATGAGATTGTGAGAAATATGATAATGAAAATAGGTCTGTCAAGCAACTGTTCAAAAGAGAAAACTAGAAATATACATGTTTGAATCAAAATACCAAAAACCATATGAGTCATAGAAGAGTTGGTTAAGAATGATATACAGAGAATTGTTTTTTTTTATTGTCTCTATAATCTGCAAATATCAAAAGTACCCCAAGAAAGGTTAAGATACTTGATGAGTGTTTTAGCGTACTTCCCTTTTCCAAATAATACTCCATGAGCTGCTTATAGAGATAAAGTACTTGTAATCAAACTGCAAAACCACTTGTTAGATGATTCAATTTATTCATGAAAACATATATAACATTATAGAAAGAAAAAGAGTCCTTTGTAAGCAATTTGTCAGAAATGACTCTTGTTTAGTCAAAGAAACAAACACATATTTACATATATACAAGTGATGATAACCCAAAATACTTTTTTAAGGATCAGGAGTAGGAGGAATAACTTCCCCTTCAACTAATTCCATTTCCCTTTTTTGCAAAACATTCTATATGAAATCCTGTTTAAATGTTGGTTGGTGATAAAGTCTAAGTCTGTGTCCATTTACTACAAAGGAAACTTGTGAACCATCAATTGTCTTAATTTCTACTGACCCATTGTCAAAAGCTGTAACTACTTCATATGAGCCCATCCAACGGGTAGTTAACTTTCCTTTAAAATTTTTAAACCGTGAGTCGAATAGTAGTGCCCAATCTCTAGTATTAAATTGCTTTTGCTTAATAAATTTATCATGCCATGTATTTCGTTGATTATGTATTAGCATGGTTCTTTGGAGTGCATCTTGTCTAATTTCATCTAATTCATTAATCTGTAACACTCGTTGTTTTTTTGCTTCATCCAAATCCATGCCCAATTGTGTTTCCATACGAAAGGTTTTAACTTGAAATTCAATAGGTAAAAGGACTTGTTTGCCATACACTAACTCATAGGGGGTATGTCCGGTAGTGTTTCTCCATGTTATCCTATGGGCCCATAAAGCCTCCGGGAGTTTATCTGCCCAATCCTTATGATGTAAGTGAATGGTTTTGGTTAAAATGGATTCTAATAATTTATTGGTTGATTCTACCTGACCATTAGCCTGAGGGTGATAAGGTGAAGATTTGCAATGTCAGATGCCATATTTTGTAGTGATTTCTTTCATTAATTTGGAAGTGAATTGACTACCTGGGTTTGTGCCAAATTTTCTAGGTACACCAAACAGGGTGAATATTTCTTCATATATAAATTTTTACCACTGATTTCTCTATAGCCCTAAACAAATCTTTAGCTTGTACCCATTTGGTGACATATTCTGTGCAAACCAGGATATAATTCTTTTTACAAGACATGGGAGAAATTAATTAAGAGCTCATTTTTCAAAAGGCTCAATCATGACCTGAGGTTGTAAGGGCATCTGATCAGAATGTATGTCTACCCATTCTTTGGCAACTATCACATCCTTTAACGTACTTGGCAGCATCCTTGAAAATGCTTGGCCAGTAATAACCAGAGTGCAATACTTTGTATACTGTCCACCTATCATAAAAATATCCTCCATATGGTCCATCATGGCATGCATGGAGGATGTCTTTCATTTCATCCTCCCACACACATCGTCAAATAATAAGATTTGGACCGGTGTGGAAGAGGTCATTATCAACCCAAGAATAATTAGAACTTTGTACTATAATACGATGCTTCTCGTGTGGGGACAAATGGTTTGGTAATTTCCCAGTTGCTAAATAATTGGCAATATCTACAAACCAAGGGGTTTGATTAGACACAACAAACAAATGTTCATCAGGAAAAGTGTCGTCAAAGGGTTTAGCACCATCATCATGTTGAATGCGAGAGAGGAAATTTGCTACTAGATTTTCTTTACCACGTCGGTCAATGATGGTGATGTTAAACTATTGCAATAGAAGAAGCCACCGGGTCATTCTACCATTGGTAATTGGTTTATTCATTAAAAATATGATGGCAGAGTGATCGGTATGCACAAAAACTTCGTAACCCGTAATGTAATGGTGAAATTTATTAATAGAATAAACTACTTCCAAAAATTCTTTTTTCAGTAACAGTGTAATTTAGTTTGGCAGGAGTCAAGTTCTTGCTAATAAAATAAATGGCATAAGGTGCTTGTCCCTCTTTTTGGCCCAAGATTCCTCCTATGGCCGTATCAGAGGCATTGATGGATATATGAAAAGGAAGGGACCAATTGGGACCCCTGAGTATTGGTGCCACATATAGTTTAGCTTTTAGAATATCAAAAGCACTTTGACAAGATTCCGTCCACTAGAATTCTACATGCTTTGTAAGCAATTTAAACATTGGTGCAGCTATTTTAGTAAAATTTTCAATAAAGTGGCGGTAATAGCCTGCATGACTAAGAAATCTTCTTACCTCCTTTTGAGTTTTTGGAGAGGGAAGGCCAACGATTACTTTGATCTTAGCAGGATATACCTTCATTCCTTGGGAGGAAACATGGTGTCCTAAAACTATACCTTCTGTCAGTAACATTTTACATTTTTCATGACTAAGGGATAAATTCGTTTCCTGATATCAGATCTGGACATTTTCGAGGTTGTCAAGAGCTTCTTGAAACGTATTACCATAGGTTGTAAAATCATCCATGTATACCTCCACACAGTCATGTATAAGATCAGAAAAAATTCCTAAGACTGCTCGTTGAAAAGTTGCAGGTGCATTACATAAGCCAAATGGAAAAACTCTATAAGCATATGTTCCCCAAGGGCATGTAAAAGTGGTCTTGTCTTGATGTTCAGGTGCTATTAAAATCTGGTTGTAACCACTATATCCGTCAAGAAAGGAAAAATATTGTTCACCTAACAGGGTATCTAACACTTGATCAATAAAAGGTAAAGGAAAGTAGTCTTTTAGTGTAGCTTTGTTTAGCTCTCTAAAATCAACACAAATGCGCCATTTTCTTGTGACTTTCTTTGGGACTACCACTAGAGACACCCATTTACTATCAGAGATAGGATAAATGAAACCAACATTGAGGAGTTTTTGTAATTCTTCTTTAACTATATCCTTTAGAGCAGGATTCATCCTCCTCTGAGGCTACCTTACACGTGAAATGTTTGGATCCATATAAATATGGTGAATACAAGTGTTAAGGTGTATACCCTTCATATTAGTGTATTCCCATGAAAATGCTCCAGCTTGTTTTTTAAGAACCTCAAGCAGCTGTGCTTGTTGGTTTTCACTTAATTATGCATTTATATGTAGAAAATTTTCAGGGCCAACTTCACAAGGTATGGTATAGGGTCCTATATTGTCTTCAATTCTGAATAAACAAGGTGTCTCCGTATACGTTGAGAGAGCCATATTTTCTTGGAACTTGTCTCCAAAAATCTGATCGAATTGAGCAAAAGATTGAGGAAAATCTATACAAGTTGTTGAAGAAACAAATTGGTTTAATACATTCTCAGTGGTCTACTCCTGAAGTGCTTAGGGGAAATCACTAGGAAGGGAGAGGTCATCAAAGTCCTTGTCCCTGAAAGAACAATTTAACCACCATGAATTTTCAGTTATTGGTTGTGCCGGGGGGGGGGGGTTTATAAAATAAGTCTCTATGTAGACAACCAATTGGAAATAGTCATCTCTCCATACCTACAACCTATAAAAGCATTTGTAGTAGCTAACCATGGTATTTCTAAGATAATAGGATGCCCTTTAGAAGGATCCTTTGATTCTACGACCATAAAGTCGACAGGGTATTCCCATGAGGCTATTGACACAATAATGTCATCCAGGACTCCAGCAAGTTTTACCGTAGTACGGTTTGCTAGTTCTAGGATGGAAGGGGTAGGTCAAAGAAATTGTCCTAACTGTAAAACTTCTAAGATTGCGGTGGTCATCATGTTGATAGCGGATCCTAAATCGATTAATGTATTTTCTATGGAGGTATTTTTTACAATTACAGTCACTACTGGGGCTCCTGGATTTGTATATTTTGCAATCCGAGGCTGATCTATCATACATTCAGACATCTCTCCTATAACATGAATTATGAGAGGGTCCGTTTGATTCTTCCTTGGGTGTTTAATGCATAGTTCCTTCAGTACCTTGTTGTAGATTGGTATGTCCTTGATAGCTTGTAATGGAGGAATTTTGACACATATATTCTTTAATTCATTCAAAATGTCATACTCAGAATGAACTACAGGTTTTTCTATTACTAGTCTTTCCGAAGATGGAGGAACTCTTTGTTCCTTAGTGGGTTCTTGCGGAGGATGGGTGTGTACTAGAATCTTCGGAATGTTCACATCCTCTAAAATGACATCATTCATGGGTTAATTTGAATCCTCTTCTTCTTCATTTTCCTCATGAATGATGACTAATGACTTGGGTTTGTCATTCACAACTCTTCCAGATCGTAATTGAATCTCATGTACAGGTACAATCGAAATAAGGTATGATGGAAGAGTTTGCAACTCAATGCTGTTAAGAGCTTGATTTGGTTTATTATTTGGTTAGGTATCAGTTGTGCAGGTAATAATTTCGGTCGCGAAGGATTTATATTATGAAAGTGATGAGGTTGTTGTGAAATGAGAGGAAATGGAGGCACAAATACATGTGAGATTTGCTGGAAATTTGTTTGGTGCTGAGGATAAGGATGATTAGGTGCAGAGACAAGTTGTGCCTGAGGGTATGGTTGTCCTCTCCATCCTTGTGACCAATATTGCTGCTACAAAAATTGAGGAGGAGGGTACTAAGGTGGCCAATTCCGCCAACTTGAATTGTTCCATTGTTGAGGTGGTTGATATGGAGGATAATAGAGTGGAGGTTGTGGTGGAAAATTTTGCTATGCTGGTTGGTCTCTAGGTTTCCAAGGAGGCCTCTTAGATGTTTCACCTACATCCCCACTCTTATAGATGGCTTGCAACCTAGGAAAGGATGGGCAGTTATATGTTGTATGCTCTTTTGCACAAATGCGACATACAGAGATGTTGTTTAATGGACATTCCCTTTGGGGATGTTTGGTCCTACATCTTGGACAAAAAGTGCTCATTATTGCTCATTCTTCATCCTACCTTTTCTTGGCTTGTAAAGCATATAGTTGAGAACCCATTGCTCCTAAGATATCAATTTTGAAATTCTCCAATAGGTTTCCTAACTCTATCCTTGTAACTCCACCTGAACTAGGAATGTTTCCTCTTACATTTATACTATAAGTCTCTCAAAAGTTTTTCCCAACTTTCCCCCTACTTCTAGAATAATTTTTACACATCTCACTGATTTGTGCAAAGGTTTTATGAGAAATATCGCTGGATTCCATGAGATTAAGACTTTCTATCAAGTCCTTGGAGATCCCTTTAAGGAAAAGTGTACGTACTGCATCTTCTCGGAGGTCACTATATTTTGATTTATGTAATGTATAAACAAACCTTTAGAGATAATCCTCTAGGATTTCATCTTCAAGTTGTTGTATCTTAAATATATAATGTCAAGAGTCCTTAGGTTTGCAATACTCTTGATATTTTCGCAAAAATGAGGTTTTCATATCATCCCAAGTCCTGATAGTGGATTCGCCTAATCCCATGAACCATGTCAAGGCATAATCTTTTAGTGTAGCGGGAAAGAGTTTTAGTTTATGAGCATCTTGTAGATAATTATAGCTCCTACAAAGGATATCAAACTAGAATATAAATGTGTCCGGGTCCTCATTACTTTTTTGATAGAAAGTCGGTAAGGAGGAAGGAGGGATGTTTTTCATAGGAAAAATGAATGTAGCCTCAGTTCTATTTTTCCCTTCTCCTTCGTCATTTCTAACTTCATCATGATCTTCGTTTTCTCCTCATCTCTCCATATAGGCTGGGTTTTTAATGCAAATATACCTAGGAGGCTCCTTTCAAGGTGATAATGGGGCATCCCAATGTTGTTTTTTGGGAGATATCTTCCTCTGATCAACCGTGTTTTTATTGAATCCTAGAGGGATAGAAGGTTCTACTATGGAAGTTTCAATTTGTGAGATAACTAGATCTACGAAGTTTCCAAAGAGACCTTTTACACGGGAAGGATCAACAAAGTCAACGAAATTTGGATCTCCTACTAGTGAAAAAGTTGTATTATTTGGATTCAAGACTAGTGGAGAGTTAGAGGTTCCTAGTGGTTGATCCTCTTGAACTTCCTCAGGAATGTTGTCCTTAGGACCTCTTGCCAAGGTTCCTTCTCCTTCTATGGATTCCCTGGTAATATCTCCAGATAGATTCTCCTTAGGTTTCAGGGTAGAACTACTTCCTCCAGGTCTCATTCGATACCTTTCTACTGAGTTAGTGGTTGGGGTATTACGTCCCCTATAAAAATTAGTAGGAATTTCAATGAGTTTTACTGTCTTAACAAATCTACCCTGAGGATCTCTAAGTTTTCTCATGAAAAACTTAAATTGAATAAAAACCTATGCTACTACTATGGCTGGATTTCGGGGCACCTGTTATAACAGATGCGTAGGTTCTTACCTCTCGTCTTACTGCTCCCCCACCACCAACCTATTACTAAACTTCATAAAGAATTCTATCTATTCTACCTTACATAACAACTCCTCGGCAACGACGCCAAAATGTTGGGTGTTATATCGTCTAGATTAATTCACCTAATATTTAATTATCGACTAGGGTTGGTAGGCTTAGAGTTGACGCAAAATATATGCGAAGGTAGAGGGATTCCTATGGTGTCGTGGAAATATTATAACAAAAAAAAGATTGAAAGATCTTTCAAAATGAAAAACCAAGTCAAACTCCTAAGAATTCAACTATTAAGGTAATTGAATCGGAACATAATATTAAACCAAATGATTAATAATTTATTTTATAGGAAAAATAAGTTTAGACTGAAAAGGATACTATCAACAACTACCTTTTCAAGTGAAAGACTAGGATGCAAGGAAGGCCTAATTTATAAGTAAGTAGAAAACTTAATAAAAGAAATAAGTAGAAAACTTAATAGGAATGGATTTGAATTCTATCCTACAAGTCTCTTTCAGTAATCACACAATGAAAAAGGAACAGTCTACAAAGTACTAGTATATCTTCCTAAGGATAACGCATCTAATACTAAGTTTTACATGCAAATGAATAAATCAATCCAAAGGCATGAGCACAAAACATTACAACAGTAAAGGAATCAGAAACAAACTCAAGAAACAAAACACAACATAGCTCAAAATATGTTCAAGGTGAAAAAGAGGTAGGGATAAGGATAAAACTTTAATAAATAACCTAAAACAATCTAATTTTAACTTTAATGTTAAATAGAACTATCATCTAGCTATTACAGTCAAAGCATATTTCAAATACTAAAGAAACAGAACTTAAAACAGGTTCAAAACACATTAAAAACACTAAAAACTAAACGACGGACTGGATGACAGACTGAACTGCAGGTCTGAAAGGGGTGTCTGGATAACAGTTTAAACAGGCTGTCGGAATGACAGTCTGCAGAATTAAAATGACAAAAAATAACCTAAATGATCTAATCTTCAACTGAATTTGTGCACATGTAAATACAATGCAGAGAGGCGGTAAATAAACCTACTTATTAATCAAATTTAACAACGAAATAATCTTAAACTAGTTCATAAAAAGGAATAATTGCGTATTTAGAAACAAACTGAAATTTAACTTGAATGAACTTATAATAGAAAGGAAATAAATAGAATTGAATCTATTCTAACTTGATAAAAGCAATCTATCCTATCTACTTGCAAATAAAACTGAACAGTAAAGCTGGAAATGAAATGACTGAAAGCAAACTATGCGTGTAGCTATTTAACTTTAGAAATAAAATGCATTACAGGAAGCAAATGAAATAAATGTTTACAGTAATTTAATAATAGAAACAAACTAGAAATCAAACTAATCTACAAAAGAAAAGGTGACGAAACTACAAGAAAAGAAACCTCTGGTTGATGAGGGGCCCTCTTAGTAATCAGGGGTGATGCCTGGCTAACGCTTACTCGAACGCAATCATAAACAACAGAACATACAACTTCTATTAAAAATATGCAACATAATTACAACGTGCTTAAGAACAACGAATCACATGCATAAACTGGTTAAACTGCTAACTAACTGAGCTCTCACATAGAGGCTAATATATATACTGTTTACAGAGATGAGAATTTCAACCCTTTAGTGGTCGACTTCTCTCTAAATTTAGTTAACCATTATAACCATTAACTAATCACACACCAACTCACAACACTATTCCTTCTTCAGCGTGAACGAATCTCTTCAGTGTGTGTGATGTGGCATACAACTCCTTCTTTAGTGCAGCTGGTGGAGTGGTGTTGGACAGAGGAGAGCACGCTGGTGATTCTTCTAGAACACAAACCATTGAATCACCCAAATGCATGGACTGGTGGTGTGGTGTCGAGCAGAGGCATCATGATGGCGAGTCTTCTAGAACGAGAGCTTCTTCATCACCCATACGTGTGGACAACAAGTAGTTTGCAGACCTTTTCAACATTTTAATGCCTGGAATCTATTATCAACATCGCACAGTCTGGTTAGCGATCTGGACGGTAAGCTGGACAGTGAGCTGGATATGCTCTACACATATCTAGCTGAATGCGTGTCTGTTTGTTAACTTGTTCAAAAGACTATATAACTTGCAAACAAATATACACATAAATTAATATATCAAACATGCTTCAAACAATGTCAATTTTAATCAATAAAATCGTAAATGATAATAATAAATGGATTTTACATAAACCTTAAATTCACTCATACCTAGGGCTGAATGGTGAGCGGCTTGACAGAAAATATGCAAAAAGATGACAAAACATATGTTTAAATGAGTAACTTAACTGCCAAAAATGATAACAAATCTGGGATCAACAAATATCATCTCCATATGCTCTGTAAGTTGAAATCTCAGAAATACATGTATGAAAGGATCGCATTCCCCATACCTGTTTGATGTTTTAAGTCTCACCATACCATCTCCTTTCAAATTTGGGACCATTTGGTGAAAGTTTGAAACCCTCTACAGTCATGAATAGTTAAGATCGAATTTTGCCCAATTTGTGCATTTCTCCAAAATTTCCAAAAAGGGACATTACATGGCATTTGTTAGTTCATCTCCAGCTATCTTAGCGCCACTTTTGACCGAGTTAAGGAGGTTAGGTGGATTTTCCTACCTACCTTGTTTAGTTAACTGACTGTGAACTAATTTAGTTGTCCCAAGTTAGATTAGTGAGATCTAAGTGGTGATTTACTCACATTAAGTTAGCACCGGAGTCAGTCCAAGTTGTTGATTCGAATCATACGTAGTATATTCAAATTATCTCTATTTTTTAATCATTTCATTACACACATGTTAATTATAATGGATGTAATGTTATGCTGACCAATTTTTGTCTTCTTGGATGTTCAATTTCACCATGAATGTTTGATGAGTGTACATTGAATTGCTTCCTTCCCCTTCAACCTTCTTTCACAAGGAATTCATTTAGGCCTGAGGATCCTTAGATTTTCTAAATTAAACATGGTATCAGAGCAAGTAATCAGGCCAACTTCAATCCTTAGAAAGTTCCATTGATGCACCAAAAGCAACTGGGTTGCACATAATTCTTGGTATCATTGCCTTTCTCCCTCCTGAATTTTTCTAGAGAAGTCTAGCCAGGTGTGATGCACCTAGAGAATGTGCACATGTCAAAGTAGAGAGTGATTGAATTTTTTTGACTTCAAATTGAAGAGTTTTTGCAGGTGAATTGAAGAATTGTGGTACTCCTTGAACCTGCAAGATGGAAAATTCAATAGCCTTGACACTTAGGATCCTCACACCCTTGAACTATCTTGATTGGATGGATGATATGCATATAGGGTTGTGCAATAAAGGTTTCTGTTACGGAGAAAACTTCCTATGGCTTGGGGTGTACCACAACAGACAGAGAAACCGCAGAAATCAATCCCTTCCCAATATGTAAGAGAAATACAACATCTAACACTAAAGGATCTCAAAACACACCTTATTCCGGATGGTTGAAGTAGATCCCCGTTGAGCTTTTTCTAGTCCCGCTTGCTTTAGCAATTCACTCTCAACAACAGTAAATAAGGAAAGCATGCTATATAATATAGTGTTAGGCCTACTCTAGCATATATAATCAATAATGTATAAGCAATTAAACACATCCATGGATTCAACATTCATTTAAATGCACATCATTGGACATGAAAAGATTTTCTATTAATAAAATCAGAGATTACATAAGTGACAACCTCTATCGGCACGTATGCGAATCGGAGAAACTGAGTCCTCCACCTAGGCCTCCACCACCTCAATCCTCCATATCTCGATAGCAAGCTCACAAGCAAAGGAAATCTTAGGAAGAACACAAAGTGTTCCAAGGGACAAAGGGATGCAGACTCAAGTATAAGCAAGCTATGGCAACAATGGACTGTAGTTTTCTTCCTCTTCAATTCCCCCTCTTCAATGTATCCAAAGGGTTCCTTATATAGTGCTTCAATGGGGTAATGGAAGGTCAAATATGAGCGATCTCGAGGCATATGGAAGGCCAAGAGACAAGTGACTCAGATCCACATCAAGGAAAACTCCAAAAATATTTGGCCTTTTGCACACATCCCGATGTACGGGAGTTTAAGGGTAATATCTGCGTATATACGTGAGAAAGGGATTAAAAGTCGCATACAACAAATAATGGGTGTTTTTAGGGATGATCTTGGAAACATCAAAGGTACAAAAATAGTCCATGGGGTCTAAAGAGTCTGCAGAGGGACAGGGAAGGCCATACAAGTGTGATCAACCATGTGTGGTAAAATCAGCTGTAACAGATGCCCCCTAATGTGTGAGGTCATAGGGGTAACATGATGGCCAAAATACATTATAAATCCATCCCAGAAGTGGAGTGATGATGAACCAGGTGGTAGAAATGGCCATCCATCAGTATAGCACAATAATCAAAATCTGCATATGGCTACAAATACATATAGCAGTCCCGGATACATAAGAGTACAATGGCCATGAATAGGCATGATATACAAAACGTGACATGTGTGGTCATTGCCATGTACAATATATAATAGATCAGAATCTCCATGAAAGTTGAAGATATCTGACATACACTGGAATCAAGTCACGAGAGCTAAAATCTCATGAACACTGGAATAATCAAGACGGTAGCATATATGAAATGCCACCGATCTGGAAAGTCTTCTACACACACTACTACAAGTACATGTCCTACTATGTGAATAGAGGTGTCAAGGTCGAACATAGTAATCCATCGTCTGATTACCGGTCATTAATGTATACTGTTAACAGACGCGAGATCACCCATCGATAATCAAAAGGGGAATTAAGGTACTAGAGTGCAATCTAACAAGTGCGAATAAATGTGTTGAGGTCGAACACTTGGAAGAATCCATTGATCAGGGGACATTGATGTATTCCCAAAACTGTCGATGGTGAGAGAACCTACCACTGATGACTGTAAGTCTCAAGGCACTCAAATGACTCTAGAATCCTATCCCAAAATAAATGATCTAAAGTTGATGGGATGGAATTCACTGGAAGGAGGGCATTAAGGCATCCCCCATCAACCAACACGAGGTACTCAACAATGCTGTATAATGTGGAAGGACTCAAACAAGATGTGCATGAACCGGTAATAGTACCGGGAATGACCAACATGCAAAGTCAATACAACTGAGGAATAGTCGATTCAGGCTTCAACTTCCTTCAAACAAGAGCATAAAGGTGAATGGTGACTGAAAGGAGGAAGCATAGACTTGAGATACAAAACTGGGACATCTCTGCGACACAAGAGGCATCAACAGAGGCTCCATAGGGACTGGAAGCTTAACTAGCTGGTGGAGATAAACTCAGAAAAATGAGTACAACTCCTAAAGTCAAACTACTAACCCAACCAACGGATGTGATATATAGTGCTCTGTTCGAATGCGACACGACTCGACTACTGCCAAAGATAACATCTTTTCCTGTCCAGATTTTTCATTTTTTGATTTTTTTGGAAATTTTCAGATATTTTGAAAAGCTTGAAAAATAATAAAAGTGCTTTATAGTTACAAGTCTAGGAGGATACGAGTGTCAAGGGGCAAACAAACTAGTTCCAAGCAGCAGAACATACCTATGCTCAATGCAAGGAAACATGTGCAGGATAACGACACTCGAGGGAAAGTCCCCTCCCGATAAAAAATGGGGAATCAAGCTGCAAAAGATATATAAAAAGGCTCTGCTTGGCTAGACATGAGACAAGCTCGGGCTATATGGTTGATAATCAAAGTCAGGGAAGCCGGCATAAGGCTCAATAAGGCAAGCAAAACTCATGATAATGCAATTACAACTTGACATGTACAAGGGAGTCTCAGGGAAATGGCTAGCATAAAGTTCAAGAGGAGTATGAAGCTCTTGCTCAAGGACATGGCGGGACTAAAAGGGACTCCCGGACCTAAGAGAGGACTCACAGCATGGGTACCAAATGAAAAAGGGAGCTAAGTAGGACACCCATGTATAGGAAAGCTCTACCATTCACATAGTACCACTTCTAACAACCACATGAAGGTTTCGTGATACCATGGAATGGGTTCATACCTAAGGTTAAGATGGAATGGTCATAAGGCAATGCATAAGTGAAAGCGAATGTGATATCCTAACCTATATGCCAGTTCAGACATAATACTTGTGATAGGCATGAACGAGTCGAAACCTCGGAGAGAGTGTACAAAAACAGGACCCTACATGAAAACCATATTAGTCCAAAACAACCCAAAATAATCACTAAAGAATCCAAACTATAGGATATAGGGAGGAATGATCATGACAAATACATTCAAAGGAAACAATGCGGTGGACGATGGGGCATAAAAAGGAACGTAAAGTGTAGACCCAACGTTCACGTATCCACTACCACCCCCGTGAGGGTGACCACTGGTGTAAAGACCGAGAGAAGGGAATAAAAATCCTCCACAAATGGAGTAGAGGATGGAATATGACCATTACCAAATCTATGAGCATGGTAAGGGGCTGTGATGCCCTCAAGTTTGACACCAGAGTTCATACTAGGTCCAAGGACAGGTGATAGGATACCAGGCATGCCGAAAAAAAAGGATCCAAACTCAAGAGAACATAAATATACTCAAGTAACCACGATCCCAAAGGCCAACTAGCGTACAAAGAGCACACTCCTAAGAAAATCTACAGCCGAAATACAAGAAAACCAAAGGGAGGATATGTGAGCTCCCGAATGCAGCAGGTATGTCTCTCCTAGTAGAGGCTTGAAACTCCCATATACTACAAGTGGAGGTACTTAACCAATTATAGTGGCCCTCAGCTTCAATGCATAAAGAGACTGTGCTGTCCAATCTCTACCTGACCAGGACACCTACATAATAACTTCTACAAGTACCCCCTGTGATACTTAGGTAAGGAAACTTAGGTCACCCCAATATAACCAATCTTAGGAGAATAGTTGCAGGCGAGATCGACCGTATGGGTAGGGTAGCAAAGCCCAAAACTCAAAAGAGCCCCTAGATATGAATACGATCTTGGAAATATCTCTGGTGCTCATAGAAAGTGACCAGGCGTCATAGCAATCAAAATTGCGTGCACTGCCTCGTGCTTAACTCCTGTGTAAGAGGAGCATCCTGAGAAACACTAATTATACCAAGGGTTTCACTCTCTCACCTGGACAGACACCTAATTTTTTTGTTTAGTGGTCTTGGAGAATTAACTTACAATGAACTATTCCAAGACCCTAAAACCTAATCTTGTTGACGCACCCTAGAAAAGAAAAGAGTGTAATTCATTTTATTATGCTTTGATTTTAAACGGATTTATTACTCAAAGGGTAAATGGACGTGAAACTAATGAATTTTTGACGCAAAAGAAGTAAAATGCACACCTAACAATCAATGCAAATGCACTGTGTCGAATGAAAAACAGCGTATGCTACTACGTGCAAATTTTTTCCCTCAAATGTAAATGTAGTCATTCCTATATGAAAATCTAAACACAACTCTCGTCCAAGCAATCCAATTCAAGTGCCTTCATATGTAAGATGCAAGTAAGAATGCAATTATTTTGTATTTTCAATATAAAAGAATGAAAAATGAAAATAAAAGTCATATAAAACTCTCAGTCTCTGCGTCCAGCACAAAACACAAGCCCAGCAAGACACCAAGACAAAAAGAGTAATGCACTAATGGAAAAACAAAAGGGATAAATGACTAAAACTACTTCAAAGAAAAATCAATGAAAAAGCGGTCTCTAGTCATAAAAGAAGCAGTCAACAAACACCATAAGAACCCAGGAAGACCCAACCACACTCACAACCCACCCAAAAACTTCCCACAACATCAAACTCAACCAAAAGGGAGGATGTACGCGACTGTTTAAAGAACATCTGCATATGTACGTGAATTTTGGCCAAAAAACTGCATGTATACGCAGATTTTGGCCAAAACTTGCATGTATACGCGACTTTTGGCCAAAAATCCACATATGTACGCAATTTTTAGCCAAAAACCTGCGTACACAGAGAAGACAGTGGTTAAAAGCAGGAAAAGGGTCAAACCAAATTAGGGGAGTGTCAATGGATGAACATACGACTATATGTGACACAGAAACAGGGAGAAACAAAGAGCAAGTCAAGAATATCAAGCACATTATGCCCCCAACCCCAAAGAAAAACAAGGAACGTCCCCAGCGGAGTCGCCAATTCTATTACGGAGAAAACTTCCTATGGCTTGGGGTGTACCACAACAAATAGAGAAACCACAGAAATCAATCCCTTCCCAATATGCAAGAGAAATACAACATCTGACACTAAAGGATCTCGAAACATACCTTATTCCGGACGGTTGAAGTAGATCCCCGTTGAACTTTTTCCAATCCCGCTTGCTTTAGCAATTCACTCTCAACAACAGTAAACAAGGCAAGCATGCTATATAATATAGTGTTAGGCCTACTCTAGCATATATAATCAATAATGTATAAGCAATTAAACGCATCCATGGATTCAACATTCATTTAAATGCACATCATTGGACAGGAAAATATATTTCTATTGATAAAATCAGAGATTACATAAGTGACAACCTATGTCGGCACGTCTG
Organism: Pseudotsuga menziesii; assembly: GCA_001517045.1. Taxonomy (NCBI): domain Eukaryota; kingdom Viridiplantae; phylum Streptophyta; class Pinopsida; order Pinales; family Pinaceae; genus Pseudotsuga; species Pseudotsuga menziesii. The sequence goes on along the minus strand of LPNX010555874.1, from coordinate 69,528 downwards.
TGAATTGGAGAAACTGAGTCCTCCACTTGGGCCTCCACCACCTCAATCCTCCATCTCTCGATAGAAAGATCATAAGAAAAGACAAGATTGGGAAGAACACAAAGTGCTCCAAGGGACAAAGGGATGCAAACTCAAGTATAAGCAAGCTATGACAACAATGGACTATAGTTTTCTTGCTCTTCAATTCCCCCTCTTCAATGTGTCCAAAGGGTTCCTTATATAGTGCTTCAATGGGGTAATGGAAGGTCAAATCTGAGTGATCTTGAGGCATATGGAAGGCCAAGAGATAAGTGACTCGGATCCACATCAAGGAAAACTCCAAAAATATTTGGCCTTTTGCACACATCCCGATGTACGCGAGTTTAAGGGTAATATCCGCGTATATACGTGAGAAAGGGATTAAAATTTGCGTACAACAAATAATGGGTGTTTTTAGGGATGATCTTGGAAACATCAAAGGTACAAAAACTGTCCATGGGGTCCAAAGAGTCTACAGAGGGACCGGAAAGGCCATAAAAGTGTGATTAACCATGTGTGGTAAAATCAGATGTAACATTTTCTACATGGTTACCATGGGCAAGGAGGTCAAACCCCAATAACCTCTTGAGAAGTCAAAGTATCTGAACAAGCTGGATGAAGTCTTTGGATTCATGTACATTCATATCTCCAAGGAGTTACTCTTCCATCTTAATGGATTAAAAACTCCAAGAGAAGTATGGCAGAAGACCAAATCATTGTTTGGCAAGAAGTATGAGCTGGGAGGACATATTCTGGAGAATGAGTTGATTTCTCTTCATCCAGGAACTTAGAAACTATCCAACAATTCGTCTTAAAATTCAAATCCCTTGTCATGCAGTGCAAACAGTGTGGTATTGACAAGAAGGATGAGCAATTGGTGCTCTTTATTATGAGAAAACTTGGCCTAGAATTTGCAGTGTTCGTATCCACCTTTCACTATGGGAGACTAACAACTCCAAATCGGTAAATGCCATCACTTGATACCTCCACAAAATCTCTTATTCAGGAACAATACAATATGATACATATGGGATCCCTCAGAGACTCCATAAATCAAGCTCTCCTGGCTGATGAGAAAAACACTAGCGTTTTTTAACACAAAAATCCGATGGCATAGATGTCTGATTTTAGACATATTGTTGTCGACAATTCGCTTTCTTTTTAAATGTTGGTTGAATTTTGACAGTGAAATATACTCGTTGGAATTTCGACATCCACCTGTTGAAACTCCGATGACAAATTTCACTACATAGATGTCGAAAATCCGATGTAGTCTCCTTCATAAGGGTAAGATTATCGACGAATTGAAGTCCTCAATAGTGTAGCAACTTTGTCGGATTTAATGGATATTCGATGACAAATTTCACTACATAGATGTTGAAAATCAGATGAAGTCTCCTTCATAGAGGTCGTATAACTGACGAATTCAATTCGTTGGTAGTGTAGCAACTTTGTCGGATTTAATAGATATCCGACGACAAATTTCACTACATATATTTCGGGAATCTGACGAAGTTTCCTTCATAGAGGCCGAATAACTGGCGAATTGAAGTTGTCGGTAGTATAGCAACTTTGTCGGATTTAATGGATATCCGATGACAAATTTCACTACATAGATGTCGAAAATCCAATGACACTATGTAAATTTATATAAAAAAATCCCTTTGTATCCGTAACAAGAAATTGTGAATATTGGAGAAGATTTGCGGCTCAAAGTTGAAGGTAGAACCATTAACAAAGATAACTCAATGAATGCATACTTCTAAGAGAGGAAAACTTCAAAAAAGGAAAACTCAATGAAACAATATTTGATGAAGAAAAACTCTATAGATATAATTCAGAGGAGGAAACATTTAGTGACAACAAATTTAAGGGCCAAGCCTTAGAAAGAACATTAATACTAAAATTGCTTCCCACATTAAGTGGCCACCTATCACCAAGGATGAATGATAGGAACATTAATACCAAAATTGATTAAATAAAAACTCTCCTTTACATTAGGACCAAATTTATAAGAAAATATTCTAAGAGTGGACCATAATTACCTATATTAGAGACATAAAATCTCAAAAATTGCAATTGCTTGCAAAAGGATGAAAAAGTGGCAATAAGTTTGTGGTTATTATAGGACAAATCCCATGATTTCACAAACTACTCTCCCAACTAATTTTTTTTATTTTACTCTTCATAAATGCTACGTACGAGTTAAATCTATTGTCCTCTTGAAAATTGTAGTTTTCCAAGCTAAGTAAAGAACCATATCCTTAAGATTTTCTTTTATGCTCATGTATTTATTTTCATTAACCAACTAAAATATATTCTTTGGTATTCATCATTTCTAGAGAATTTCTTTGATCTTGGAAAAATACTTCATTTCAAAAATTCTTAAATTCCACCTATCACCTTGAAGTCCAAATTATAGGGTATAAGACAAGGTTGTTTGGGTCTAATTCATTTATGTTTGATGACATGATTTGTATGTCAACATACATATGCATCGATGTAGTAATATCATTTGGATATAATCATATTTATGCAAGTATGCTATTCAAGACATTTGATGTTTTAAAACCAATGAAAAATAACTTGATTAATATTCAGTTGCTTATCACATAAACATTTCTAAAATGTAGGATAACATGGATCTCAGAAAAGCATGTAGTAAGAACCTTCATTAATATTCAATAAAATAAATATAGTTTACTCAATTCTGCATGGTATCTGCAGGTGATCACCACAAAATCCAAAACAACATACCAAATATCCATGAAATTCATTCTGAATATAAATATCATCCTTCTCCTCTTTCAAAGGCCCATATTTATTAAACATTCCTACACGTGTCCAACAATAACTTAGGTATTGACAGATTTTGCAGTCAAATATTCTGCATCAGCATCAAGCATATGAAAATTAGTACTCTCATTCCATATGTTTACCAAACCTCCAATGTTTTTATCTCGATAATAGTTCTTCCTTTGCCAAAACTTGGATCTTTCAACAGGTACTTTTTCCTGCTGCAACAAAGAAATCAATTAATGAGTCAATTATAGAAAAAGATGGCACAAGTATAGAGAAAATCAATTTAGAAAATAAAAATGGCATAAACCATAATTATTTAGGGACCTTGCAATATAGAAGCATATCTTGAAAACATCATTATTGTATTTTTTTAGTAAATACATTGACCACCTATACCTGCGTTGCTTTTTTGTATGGCCTATTACCCCCTGAAATGTAGGTGTGACTTGATGATCGATGCCTTTGTGATTTTGATCACATCTATCAGTTCCACAAATGAGATCTATGGATTTATCATGGATATTTGCTATAGAGACTTCCATATTGCTTAGATAATCACCTATGATGAATGAGATCATATTTTCTTGAATAGTGAAGAGAAAGAAACATATGATGACTGCAGATTCATGTATATGAACATGTTCATTTTAGATACCCATAGTGGCTAAAACATTTCATGCATACCTAGCATTATTATATGTAATGGTGCCCTAAAGTGACGTTTAATGTGCAATGGTTTCATTTATACTAATATAATCAATAGGATATTCACACGATTCCCAATATGTCTAATATTTGGCGATAATTCTAATGATATTCCTTTCAAGGATAGAGGTCATATAATACGAGGCCAACTTCCAAGGAAAAGAAAGGAAGAGAAGAAGAAGAAAATCTTTGATAATTCTTCACATATAAGAATGCACTTAGATTCTATATTTTGTAGTGCAAGTTGTCGAAGTTGAAAGAGGGTAGAGAGAACGTTGTGGTCAAGTTGTGCTTGAAGCTTCAGATCACAATGAGTGGATGCTTGATGTGAAGCTATTTGGATTTACAAAATATACTCCTAAGGAAGAGTAGGTTATTCAATATAGCACATCAAATTGTTACACTCATGCTATGATATGGAGAGGTGGAAAGGATTGGAGCTTGGAGTTTCCTGATAGGAAGCAATGGAATCCATTTAAAGAGTTTCACGAAGAATTCCAAAATTGAAATTTGTGAGTTTCCTCAGTGAGGAACATACCAATACTTGGAGTGCGCAAGATATGGATTATGATTGTAGTTCTAATTTTGTCAGTTCTACATCAATGTACATTCGAAAGTTGGAGAGTGAAGTCAAAATATTCCTAGCCACTTCCTATGTCATGTCACTATAACAAATCCTGGAATTAGCGTCCCATTTAGCGTCCCTTTTTAGTGTAATTGTTTTTTACATTGAGTGGTCAAACTAGATGGTAAATGGGACATGTCATGGACAAAAATTAAAGCTTCTCAAAAAACTTCTTTTTTGCTTCCTAGATAGCATCCTTTATGACGTCCAAAATAGCGTCTATTTTTTTGCTTCCAAAATACCATCCAACTCTGCTTCCTAAACAATGTCGACGTTTGCTTTCTAAATAACGTCCTAATTTGCTTCCTAGTGAGTGTCCGCTTTTGCTTCTTAAATGACATCCCTGTTAGCACCATATTTGCATCTCTAATAGCACCATGTTAGCATCCAAATTAGCATCCAATATTGCATCCATTTTTTCTACCACTTTAGTATCCCATTTTGCACCATGTTTTACTTCCAAATATGTGCCAATTTTCGCTTCCAAATTTGCACCAAATTTTTGCTTCCTTTTTTGCATCGTGTTTTGCTACCAAAATGATGCCAATTATTTCTTCTATTGTTGCACCATATTTTTCTTCCTATGTAGCGCCATGTTTTGCATCCAAAGTAACGTCTTATTTTTCTCCATATCAACGCCATGTTTGGCTTCATCATTAGCGCCACGTGTTGCATCCTTTTTAATTCCTAGTTTCACATCTCTCATTTTTTGGTCATTTTGTTTGGTCACATATCTATTATTTTTTGCTTACTAATTTAGTTTTTTTTTAACCAATATTATAATATCATTAGGGAATGGAGGAATCGAACCACCAACCTCCTGCTTGTAAGGCAGGCACTCTTCCATTGAGCTAGCACCCTTTAAGAATTCGGGAACCTAACTTACCGAGTCCTCTATAATGGTAAAAAGGATCAATACACAACTTTGAGTATCTAATGGCCGACAAAGGATGATAGATTGTATAAGTTCACAATATATGATCAAGAAGGTTATGAAATCCATAAACCTTTTCTAGGAATTTTGAACAAAACTTAAGAAATTGGCTTAATGGAATTGCAAAATAACTATTCTCTAGAAACTGTAAGTGTACCACTATATGAGACCTATCAACAAAAACTATCTTAGTGTGGATTCCGAGGATATAGTAGATAAGCATAATCATCCTAGAGCTGTGTATAAGTGGATCAATAAGGAGAATCAAAAGAGGATGATCAACCCAATAGTTGCTGCTTCACATTAATCCTATCCACCATGGGATGAGCAAAGCTCCTTCTTCCATCAAGCTAATGAGTATCCACAAGAACACATGGTTAGGATATATTGTGATGCCAATTCATAATGTTAATTCGCTTCCTAGGGTGATGTGCACTGGGAGATCTACATGATCCCCAACAACATTGGATATAAGCATATTCATGGGGCCATAGAGCATAGGATGAGGTTGTATTTTTTTTTTGTTTTTCTTTGGAAAACCAATCATGATTTGAAACAATGGGAGAAGGAATATAATCGGATATACTTAACAAACTACAATCATGGCAGGGCATATGACTATACAAATTTTCATATCTGAAAGAAATAAAAAACAACCATTTCTACAAATTACATTCAAGATATATGTCAAAGAATTATAATATTTATGGTCAATTAAATATTCAACAATGGCATATCATGATGCTTACAACTTAAAATATAAAAGTACCTTCATCAACTGCAACTATACCAATATCTTTTCTTGGCAATATTTCACCACAATTAGAAATCTTAACTGGAATAATAGGGCTGCCTCAATCTGTAGTTGATAACCGCTCAATATTCTTTATTACATCTCTTCCCTCAACAACTCTTCCAACGATGACATGCTTGTTGTAGATAATCCGATAAGGGACATTAATGATATGAGAGTAAAATAGGCATAACACCCCACAACACAAATGCTATTAGTGGAAATGCATAACACCATGGAGAAAGTTGTCTTAATCTTGGATGTTATCTCATCCACTTTAGCTAAATCTTTTGTGCTCCCTACTAATTGCTTCTATTGTTGCTTTTATTTCTTCTTATTAGGACATGGATATGTGTAGTGTCCCATCTTGTGGCACTTAAAGTATTTCATATTACTAAAATATGTCTTCCCATGATTTGAAGAATCATATTCTTCCATCTTACTCTTTCCAATGAGGTCTAGGTTTTGGATCTCCTACAATCTAGATGCAATTGTCTATTGCCTTGTCTCAATCTTGGATGCTATCTCATCCACTTTGGCCAAATCTTCTATGCTCCCTGCAAACTGCTTCTATTTTTTCTTAGCCTTCTTCTTCTTAGGACATGGAGATGCATAGTGGCCCATCTTGTGGCACTTGAAGCATTTTATATGACTAAAATATTTCTTCCCATGATTTGAAGAATAAGATTCTTCCATCTTACTCTTCTAACCCCTCCCAAGTCATCCTTTCTAACGTCATATCCTCACCTTTCTAATGAGAGCTAGATTTTGGATCCCCTCCAATCTAGATTCAATTATCTATCACCTTGTCTCCTCTTGGATGAAATGATCCCAAGGCTTCTCAAAGGTGGACATATTCTCACAAGCACAAGCACCCCAAGGTTCTAAGAAGCTGAATATTGATACGGGCACAAACTCCTCTTCCAATCTTTTCCCCTATAGCAAAGAGTTGATCTCTAAGCTCAATGATCTTCATTAATTGGCTAGCCACTATCTATGTCACTCATGCAACTATCTTTAATTTTTTTCCTGAGGAGCATCTTACGAGAGACAACGACGATCTAATATAGGCAGACCAATGTTGTGTAGATTTACCCATGATGTGAGGGATCAAGTGGTCCTTCATGAAATCCAAAATGATCCTCTTTGCCTTAACAACCTTCTTGTTAGGCTCAACAAGCTATATTGGGGATGGATGGGAACTATAGCATACCCCCCCTTGACAATACTCCACAAATCAACCTCCTGCAAGAAAATCTAAAGCCTGCACTCATGAGAAGTGAAGTTAGAGGCTCCATCTAACAAGCCACACTCTAAGACCATATATATTTGCCATCCTTGCAACACCTTGAATACAACTCATACAAATAGATCAGCAATCTATAAATAGTTCAAACCTCCTTTCTTAGCAGTAAACCAACACTCTAATCATTGAAGTTTCTTGGGAATCTTAGCCCAAAAAACCCTCCCAAGTACAAATGCCTATCTCAATCAATCATTCCACTCTCTAGAGATTTTTTAGCATAAGACCCAATGCAATCCTCCAACAGTAGCACCCTCTCACAAGCAAGTGCAACAACCCTATGCATTCACAGATTGGAATAATTTAGCTGTACAGCTATGATACCACGTTAAATTCTCAACAAATGGTAAGCTAGGAATTAAAACCTATTTATCACTAATCAAAATAGCAGATAAGGAATGCTAGATCTACAAACACATATGTTTGAAAACAATTAAGTACAACAAGCTAAATCTATAGGAATCAATCACATAACTCTCTATTGACTGAAAGAAACAAATTACAATGTAACTAGCTCAAAAATTCCTATGTCTAACACCACATTGAAGTGCTCTGACTCTATTATATAGGAACAAGGGATGACAAGAACGCAATGAAAGTAGACACCTCAAGTGGTGCATCTTTTTGGAAGAGATAAAACTGTAAACCTAATGTGCTCCAAGGGAAGAGTGCACCCTCATGCATCAACTCACCCTACTGTCACTAGATAAAATTTAATGCAAGCATGCATGCAAGAGAAACTCTCTGTCACACACTCAGCTCCACACTGAAGATGCTATTCATGCATGCACCATTTCTTGGGAACTGTGCCCTCTATATATAGAGCATGCATGCACCCTAGTCACCCACTTAATGTCTACAAGACTGCTGTGTGCTATAAGACTCTCTTTAATGTGCTTCCCTTGTCAACTCTACAAGATCTGCACAAGGATCAAGGCTAGATTGTCTGCTGAAACTACTGCTACTGAAGGAGAACACCTTGGACAAATAAAAATAACAGGAACATACAGATAATGAAAAACCTTTTTCTAGTTCTGTATTAAGGTAGAAGCAGCACATGCTATAGGAAATTTTAGATCGTCTCATGTGTCATAGAAAACCTGCCTCATTTAGAATGCAGTTATTATATCAAGAGCATACAAACTAATATCGTTTAGGCTAAATGTAAATGCAATGTTCAAACTATCTCATGACACAACTTGGTATGTGTGCTTTTGAGCTATTTTTTATAGCCAATCTTCTAATTTCTCTGTATAGCATTAAAAAAACACTTCTAGGAAATTTCCAATGGATATGGTATATGTGCAAATCAAATATCAAAAGTCGAAATCCTGAAACTACATATTTTATGTGGAGCCAAAACTAGATTTAAGAAAATAAGCAGTGCAAGTACAGAAACTGACTGATTTTGTAAGCATTGCATCTGTAAGAATAAATAAGGTTGCAGATATACCATCAAGAATCCGATAAATTAGCATAAAATTATTCTGGATGGCATCTCCATCGAATGCACCACCAAAGTAGGATTTGAACAGCGCCACTGTTTGATGCATGATGAACTTCCTAATTAGTAACAAGCCATACACTATTATACAAAAAACACATTTTGGTTTAGACTTAAGATACTTCAGCACATGTTCCAAATCTTGAGTTTATATAATACTTGAGACTCTATAGAAAATGTTTGTCCAATAAAACCTAAGATTGTATTCCTTCACGTGTTCTATAGATGTTGTCTTGCTAGCTTTCAGAAAGTTGGTTTCATATCCTGGCCCATTTCAATATTGTAACTTTGTTTCAATCTCATCAATTAACACCAATGATCCCCTCTCTTTCTTGAATTTGTAACCTATCTAGTTACTTTATATTAGAGATTATGCACATTCACAACACTCCATGAAGAAACCAATAATAATGGTGCTAAAAAACCAATCAGACCCATCGACCCAACAGATTTTATCCTCGAGACCAATGGTTATATGAACAAATAAATCAACCAACATATGCATCTTCCAAGCATTGCATATAACTATTGTTTAAATAAAAATAAAGTTGTCAAGTCTGTTACCACTTGGATCCCAATATTTCAAGATTCAATTCCTCTTTGTTTTTTTTTTTTTGCTATTCTCAAAATCACCCATTGTGCTAACCAATGCTGGATGTTTAAGTCAATGTAATGTTATTTCTACATGCAAATTACAATCATGAGGCACGTCGTATGGGCATACGCAAGATGCAAGAACCTGCTTGTAATTTGAGAAGTGACACTATATATCCTAGGAGAAAAGACACAACTAGAAGTATAATGTACTTGCAGAAGAGAACTAACAGAAGTGGGAATCTAGATACATACCTCAACCACAAACTTTAAGGCACATGCTGCATTAGCATTGCTACTGACAACAACTACACTACATGCTGCTAAACATGTTGCATTAGTATTGCTACTGACAACAGCTACACCTCTCGTGAGAGAGTTTAGCTGTCCGTATTCTTCTGATACAATGTTAGTTTTCTCTGATTCAGAGTATGCAAGAAATAATAAAGAAATGAATGTATATATTGCACAAAACAAAACTGTATATTTAATTCAAATAGGCTATGAGATTTTTATTTAGAATTGGCACAAAGCAGCCACCTAAACATTGTAAAGTTTGCTAAGATTTAGCCAACCAATCATTCTAAATAAAAAGAATGATCAATTTTTAAATAAATAACAAATAGAGGGTCAAGCTGCAAGCATAGACTCTCTTTTATTGTTTCAAATTTCCAATTCATAAAGCAACAAACTAACTCTGACACTTATTTCTATGTTTAACAATTTTGTCTTGTTCCTTCCATAGAAACAATAACACCATAAAAGGCCTAAGTAAGCTACTCCCTAGGTAAACTCTTTTAAAGACATTCCTAGACAGTAGTACCCCATAGCTAGGAAATCCTGGTTGCTATTTCTGTTATTCACTTTGCCTTACAAATCAATCCAATGCAAACTATTACTACAGCTTGTGAATGTGTAGAGGATTTCCTGAAATTATATATAGAGGCCACAATGTTTTATCGTCATCAAACTATTAAATGTCAGGTTTGTTTCCTCCCAAACAAAGGGGCACTTCTTGATTAGACACACTCTATGCACGGTTAAACCAAAGACATTACTTCAAACTATTTATGTATTTGGCTAAAGATAATTCAATATTTGGTTAGTTGCAACACACGGTACAAAGAAATCAATTGTCCTCAAAACGCAAATGTGCTCAAAATAGCCAATTCAACAGACTCATATACTCACTGGCACATCTAAGAAAGATGCTGGAAAGAACATATAGGTTGCCCAATGTTTCACGTTACTACCTATAATTTAACAGAGACTTGCAAAATATGCACATTGTTTATCAAATGAAAGAGGATAAAGTATCCACAGTTGAGGATACAGTAGCATCTTTTTTCATTTTGGCTAGGATTGGGGAATCATCAGTCTGCTATTCCACACACTTGTGATTCAAGTGCTGTTACATGGTAGAGAGGTCATCCTTCCTAATTTTCTACACTCAAAAACCACCACCACTTATGAGATCAATCTGGAACAAACCAGTTTATGCCCAATGAGTTGGAGGCAAGAAAAAGGCTGATTTTATACTGCCAAAGGGTGAAAGAAATGGACAGTAAGCGGATTCCCAACAAAATCAGTAAGGCATTCCTGCAACAGAGGAAGAGCACTTGGAAAATCCCAACCAAGAAAAGGCGAGAGAGCTGGGGGATAATAGGGAATTGAGCAACTCTCCAACTGGATATTCTGGGTAAGATGAGGGATCCCATGAAGTTTTACTTGGAAATCTATAGGCCCAATGGATTAACTCAATCAATTTGAACATATTATATCAAGGCAGAGTTCGCTATGAGGTCTGCAATTCTAGTATGGCTGAGATTTGAGCCCAGTTAAGTCCAATTAGGTTACTAGCTACCATTGTGGCTAGCGGTTGAGTACCACTTCATCTGGATATTCGAGGGAAAGGGGGGGATCCCACTAGGTTCTCCTTGGAAAAAATGGTTAATATGTGAGATGGGGAGGTGGAAGGAGCCCAAGGAATAATGGAAATAAAGCATTTGCCAATTTTGTCTTTCATGGACCACATAGACCAAGAAGCACATCCTACTTTATTGTGCAGCATAAAATCACATAAGACAAAGCTTGGGACTAAAGACAATTAGATGGACAATACCATTACAGGTGAGGCAGCTTGAGGACACCGCACAAAAAGTTAAGGACAATGCACCTGAGAAACAAAGTGTTGAGGATAGAGGCCAAAGGGACTGTCACACCCCAGGAGTGGGTTCAAATAACTAACTATGCTCAGCAACATACTTAGGTCAACCCCTCACTTTTCCTTCACCTTTGACAAGGCATGGCCTATTACAAATGTAACTCTCCATCATAGATTGCTTTGGTCTTGTGGACATTACTAAAATCTATCTCATATAACCTTAACTTAACTGTGGGTGATTGAAGATTCAAGTGATGTCCCTTTACTCATCTCCTCAAGCCATACTAATAAACATCCACGCTCAATTATGTAGTAGATAAGATACATAATACTTCTAAGTTTTTAACGTCTAGGAGTGACCAAAATGGTCAATAGGAATGGAAAGCACAACGAGTCTATGTGCCACAAGAAATAAATATAAATGAGAATGAACAAAAAGGTTAGAACCAAGATGGAAAACCCTATTAAATTAAATTAAATTTTTATTAATGTCCACTAAAGACTGACTTAAGTCAAAGAGACTAGTGATTCCAACCAACAATAATAATCAAACCAAAATAGGGGGTGCAAAAGACTCCCTAAAGTAAGATGAAATAAAATGAAAAATGAGTACAAGATCAACAAGTTATTAAATGGCATAAGAAAAGGCATACCAATAGATTATCCTTTATGCCAAAAAAAACCTATAAAATGGAGCATTGGTTAGGAAGATAGCACTGCCCATTGTCTAAATCAATAGTCCAGATGTCAACACCAAGTGCCTATTGAATAATGTCCTCTAGAAAGTGCATGAACTGAAGGGGTCAGAAGGGGCGATCCTGGGTGGCAATAACCTACTCTTGGTGTTTCCTAAGGCAGAATAAGAGGTAAGACCACATCTAACATCCAAGGCCAACAAAATCCTAGTAGAGGGGAAAAAAATCCGTAATACATCTTTTTTTCCCCGAAGAAAAAACCATTTATTTGTTAATCATATTATGAATCAATGATAACATAAAGCTATTACAGTATCATATCCCGTCAAAAAACTGATTCTGTAATCCTCCCCCTAATATGTAAGGCCAAAAAGCACACAATTCCATTATTCAATAAGAGCTACTAGTGGTAGAAAATTCCTTATGTTTACTTGCCATTTATTGCTACTACAATGCTAATGTGTTATGAAACTATTTGAAACAGTCCTATGGACAAAACACAATATTAAGGATTTAACAATCACAAATATTCACTGACAAAAATAGAAAATGCAGCTCTATCTATCAGTCTGTACCTTTGAACACTCATCCAAGTTCTGTCTAAGACATCCATGTTTCTTAGTAGCTGATAATCCCACAGAAAGAGCATGTTACCGTGGAACAACAATTGCTGATGGATAGTTACCATCATTACCCACAACCAAGAAAGGAGATGATGAGCCATTAAAATGATGACCTTTTACATGTCCCCCATTTGACATCAAAGTTTTCCTAGATAAGCTCACTGGTGGCCCTCCAACAATGGTGCCAAAAGGTACAAGATTATCTTCATTGGAATGTGGTACAGGATTCATTGTTGCTAACAAATGCTATCTATATTTGTTGGAGCTACCATAATTTGTCATTGACTTATTTTCTTGACACTGTTTGCTTCTTCATGGATCATTTGAACTGATTGGAATCATTCGCTTCCCAGACATAACATCCAAGTTATCATTCCAGCTTTCCATGCTAGAATTGTCCAGTATGGACCTTTTCTTTCTTCCAACAGGCGTGGTAAGCTAGGCTGGCAATGATGACCTAGCAATTAGTTCAAAACTATGTTTAAAGTCAATATCACTATGTTGTCTCTCCTTCGATGATGCCACTGACTGAGTGTCACTTGTATGGAAAGCAGCAATAGGAACCCCATCAACACTAGCTATTACCAAGGAAACCAAATTCCAATAAGATAACTGGAGTGCAAGCTGACGCAAAATATGAAGCATAAGCAGTCAACATAACATATCAGCCCTTAAACGTTACTTCAACACCAAACTGTAGAACATTCAACAGAAAATTTCTGTAAAGAAGTCACCTTCCCTGCCCGAGCGGGAACTTTAATGCAAGCCTCCATTGTGGGCATGCCTGAAGCAATACATGCTGTCAGCCGCATGCCCAGATGCAAAGCTGATTCATTGTCTCATGAAGTAACAAATTGCACAAATTGGCTTCTATTTACTAGCTCCTTTCTAATGCAATGCTCCAAAGCTGTTTCAAGACAAGAAAAGTAAACATCATTATATATTATCTACCAAAATCAAATAAGCAATAAAAACCCGAAGACCAACTATAGGCATGAACATTCCAACATTTTTCCAATTGAACTTTCTAGAGCTACTAGCAAACCATAAATATATGCCATCATCTATAATACCACCTGAAAAATGTATACGGTTATGAAATGATAGTGAACGAGAAAGAAAAGCCATGAGAAAGTTTAAAACTCAAAAGGGAATTCACAAAAATGAAGACCTTGCAACAACCATGATGGAAACATAAAAAACCAAAAGAGAGAAATGACTATGGATTCAAGGTGTTGTAGCTTGTTCCCATCAAACATCTAATATATTATATCAATTACTCAAAAGATCCTTTAGCCCATTACTAAACTCTTGGACAATCTCAGTCCATTACTAAAGTTCTTGTAATGGAAAATTGTCATATAAGACCAAATATGTGGTTAGAAAGGCCTAAATGAACATTAGAATGCCCAAACAAGTCAATATTGGGATGAATATACCAAAACACATCTCCATTAGGTCAGTTTAGCCTCTAACTTTAGAGCATCCAAGTAATTCTTGCTTATCGTTAAACACCCAAAGATACACTCTCAAATGACAATAATTAAACCTTCACAAATCAGTGCCCTTGATTTAAGATTGTTTAGACCAAATTAGATGGAAAGAAGGCATTCTATGAAAGTGTTTATGAGTCTGGATAGATTCTCCTATATTCTAGGCCTTCAACTAACTTTCACCTATGTTATCATCAATACTTTCCTTCAAGAGTGGTATTCATCTTCTGGGGTAATAGATGCATCCTAATCTTACTGAGATATGCATTTATGTACCAGAAATAGTATGATCTCCTACCGTTTGTCCAAGAAATAGAGATTCCATTTCTTGGGGATTTCTCTGCCCAGGGCATGCATAATTTGGAAAGACATGCCATAGTTTATTTAAGAGAACAAAAAAATAACTCAACATTATGATTTGATTGTCTTTCTTATTGATAGCAAAACACAATAGACATGGTGAATTTCATTGGAATAAAAGTTTGGATTCACAAAATTATCTCTTACGTGCATAATATTCATACTAAGGAGGTGAATGTGGTGACAATTCTTATTCTGAAACCCTCTGCCCTCATTTCTCTTTCCGTTGATGTTTCAATATGTCACTTTTGGTATTTAAGGTGCACACATAACCCTATATATATCTTAATATGTAATAATAGGGATGGATAAAGAATAATCTTTTGTTCGCATCTCTGATACTTCCTGTGTGTGTCCAAATCAAGCATATGCTAGGGTCTCAATGCAAAAATGGCATGGAGGTAAGATGGATCACTGTAAAACATTTGAAAAGTAGCTCATGAATTAGGACTTGTCCTGAAGTCAAAGTACTACCTATGCAAGTAAAGAAGGTTAAAACAGAAATTCATAACTGAAAAAGCCATGCACCAGGGCCATAACAAAATTCCAATTTAAACTTTAAGACAATTCCATGTACTACTGTTCTGCCTCGCCTCTATCCCTGCTCTACTTGCCTTACTATCTTTTCCCTTCTGCCTTGCCTTGCCTTGCCTTACTGTCTTTGACTGTCACTTATCATGTTTTGGGAGAAATACACCATGCACTGATATTTTAGTATTTATATTAACAACTCATGCATGACATCAAATGTGTTAATCAAAATCAAATCTTAACATATCAAATATGAGAGAGTTCACATGCCTGGGAATAAAGCATTGAAATGACTGAGTAAATAACTTGGTGTGCCCATAAATGCTGCTACAGATATATCATCTCCACCATAGTTAATTTGTCACCAAGTGATGAATTAAAGTGTTGCAGATGGCCTTCAAAATGTTTGACTGTCAACACAGGAGACACCCTTCACAGGGTAACACTGCTACAGGTTCAGTTCACTTAATAGTGACAGTCTCTTTTGTTACACGACTTGGAGGTATTACCCATCAGAATGAATTCTTAAAGACTCCAATATTGCAAGCAATCATCCAGATCATATTATAAGGAAAGACATCTCCTTGGTTTGCTCACTTACTATCAAATCAGGGAAGTCAATCATTCTTTGGTTGGCGTCTCAGTAAGGCTGGTCGGGTTCGACCGATCGGTTGGCTTTATAACGCTACTGAACATGTTGAAGATCACAATGGAGCAAGAGATATTCAATCCAACCCACGTCTCCATTGTGGCCAATGCTTCTATTTCCATAGCCATAGGGATCGACGGGCCCTGCTCTTTCTTTTTCACACAATGGAAAAGCAAAGAGCTTCTTGGCTTCGACTTCTATGGCATTTATTGAACCCTTCTAGATTCCATGGTTCATAACCTTGAATAAGCCATTGTCCTCACAGGCTTTCACCAGAGCTTGTGCAATCTTTGGCCTTATTGTCTCTGCAGACAAATCCACGATGGGGATAGAGGAGAAATTGGGATTGGAAGTGAAATGATCATCAAAGTTCATTTGGGTTGGGCGAAGAAAATTGGATTGAGAGGTAGAGGAAGAGAAAATCACCCTGGGGTTTTTCCTAAGCGGGTTATGGTAAGTAAGGATTCGTAGAAGTATCAGGAACTAGATTCAACTACCAAGTTGAGCAATGAAAGCATCCAAAGAGATGAAATTTCATTATCTGTCATCCACTTTGCCGGCCTCGACCCCTCCTGTGAACAGATCTCCTCCACTTTTCCTTATGCGTGGCCTCAAACTCTCCTGTGAACATATCTCCTCCACTTTTCCCTACTTTTCCCTATGTGTGGCATTTGCCGCTCCTGTGAATAGATCTGCTGATTAGATCCAATGGACCTTTGATTTGATCACAATGGCGAATAAAAAATAACAATGGAGGTTAACAATTGAAATGATTAGGGAAAATCCAAATGGGGAAATTGGGTTCCCTCTCAAAATTTTTCTAGTTTAAAATTCCCTTAGCTATTTAAAGTTTTCCACCAAATTTAGCATCCTTTCGAATATTTAGCGCCATGGTCACACCATTTGCGTTGTAAAGAGAGCCACCAATATTACACAAACATAAACCAAACCATATGACCATTGGTTTTATGCTTTCACAATCTAATTAAATTATTTTAAAGGGGAGAATAAACTCTATAGGTTACTTTCCCCAAGAAACATTGAATAAAATGGAGTACGAGATTATCTATTGTGAGAAAATAATTTAGGATAAGACACCTTGTCCAAACATTGATGTGGAAATTGCATTAACCCTAGATCTGTATATTGCAATGGGAATGAGAGTTCATGAGAGAAAAATTTAGGTAATTAAAGTTTTTGGTTGTTGATTATATTTAACAAACATATCTATAATTCAAAGATTTTTTTTTTGAAAACCTGAGAGTGAAAAACCATTTATGGGTTTAAGACTTCTTCTTTAGGAATTATTTAATTGTAACAATTGTATTTAAAACCAAAGATTAATTATTCTTGGCAATTGGATCTCTCATAATTAGAAATGAAATCTCACCTAGACTCACATGATGGCTTCAAATTTTTTTTTTTTATGGTTCTTTAAGAGGTATCCCAAGGGTAGCAAGAGTGGGAGGGAATCTTATTAGCCTCGATGGAAATACAATAGTTAGATTCCATTCGGGGCTTGGAATTGATTCAAGCAACCATGCAAAACTATACATGTTTGGACCAGTTTTATTGCATGACCTTTTGATCAATAAAACTATAATATTGGGGGATTCTTTATTTATTGTCCAACAAATGTATAAGAAAGTGACTAGGGAAGGTATTATTTACCAAATAACCTTGCACATAATTCATCCAAATTTTGAGGGGAATGGTGATGTATAGTATTGAGTTTAATTTACAATTAAAACATCTCAATAGACTCATTCATTTTGAAAATGGAGATCGCGACATGTGGGTTGGAAAAAAACAACCTACTAATAGTGACACAAACAACTCAAACACAACATGTGCATCTAAAGTACATTAAGTGATAAACCTAGGAAACAAACCATTGAACCTAGAATCCTTTCGGAGGTTAATGTTGGGAAACATGTAATATCACCTAGTTATGTGGAAAAGATGGATCTTATGTTATCTTGCATGGGTTTCAATGGTACTAATGGAATTAACCCTCCTTGAAAGGATAAACTTGCATGTCTGAGACCATCTTGCTTCATAGGCACAGGAGCACTCCCTCTAATTTGAACACATTGCACAACATAAACATTGTTAACGGGTCTGACATAAGTTGTTCTAGCAATCCTTGAACCAAGGCGCTCTACTAAACCACTATGAATTTGTTAGTATGATATGGAGTTTCTTCATTACAAATTAAAATCTATTACGATTGGAAGAAATCATTGGAAACACAATGACAATACAAAGGGTTCCCATTGATTATAGAATGAAGTTGTAATTAGCTTAAAAAAACATTTCAATGTTGTATGCTATAGAGTTTTTCCATTACAAATTGTACTTTATTGTGCTTTGATTCATGGATTAAGAGTTGTGCTCAGCTTCCAAGTTTGTCACATTCATTTCCTTCTAGATTTGAAACCCTTATCATCAAGGAGTATATGGAATAATATTCAATAGATTGAGCAAACAGATTCCTTATAACCTATGCAACAGTATGTTGTTGACCCATCTTGTCATCTTCGATCACTGGCCTTATACATGACTGCATCTCACTACAATGTGTTGCATAACAACCTCTTCATAAGCTTTATACCAAGAAATATTTATAAGCTCTCTACATCATAGTTCCTTGAGATTTATAACAACAACATTTGTGGAAATGTACCTCCTTACATGGGACACATGCGAGTATACCTTCTTCCCAGGGACATATTGAAGAAATTTCCTAATTTTATTCTTTCAGACAACAATCTTAGTTGTGTCCTTCCTTCTAAAATAGGAGAGATGATGAAACTAGGAAATCTCGGTCTGAAACCGCAATAATCTCACTAGAACCATTTCTTGGAGGCTTTTATATCTCAACGAATCCTTCAAAAATAGGCAGTTTAACTAAGGTTTTAGATCTTAGAGAAAACTAATTGTTGGAAGGAACCATATCACCAACTCTTGGCCATCTTGTGTTGTTGTTGACAAGTTAACTTTGATTATATGGCTGATGTGGAAACACTTAACTATGATGATTTGGATAGTGTTTCAAAGATACCAAATAGCCAATAGTGTTTATAAAAGAGGTTGCTAAAAGCATATTCAATACATTTCTTCAAGCACTGCAACAAATATAACGTTTTCTGACATTGGAGGAGTCTTTCCTCTTGGTGTGTTTCTGTAATGTCTTGGAGGCGATCACTCAAAATAACTCCTAAAACTTGAATATCTACCACATCAATATAAAATTATTCTTTTAGAAATTCCTTCCAACTTTGGAAATTTAATGAGGCTTTATGAATGCATACAAACTTGTCCCTTTCAGGAATATTCCTTTCACTGAGGCGATGAGACCTTGGGGGAGAGTGATCTGGAGATGGTGTGCGATAACGTCGAGCATAAGAGTAACACTGGTTGAATCCATGACCTCTTCTCACATGTTTAGGTGTGCCCTCTAGGCTAGGAATTTTTGCAACATTATGACTTTAATTAGGATGGGGAAGTGTACTCTTATCAACAACATGACTATGAATTGATCCTCTTGAAAACCTTCTTTTTGGAGGCCTTCTTCGACTTTTCAAAGGACTTTGAGCTAGGTTTTGTTGTGAATTCCTACTGAAACTCCTTCGCAGACTCTTGCTTAAAGGCATGCGAGCAATCACACTTGGGCTGCTACTTAAAGCCCTGGGACTTGGGATCCTTCTTACAACCCTGCGAGAAATCACACACTTGGGCTCTTGCTCAAACTCATTCGAGGAATTCTAATCAATACCCTTTTGGGACTTCTACTCATGATTTTTCTTGAGATTTTCCTAGGACTCTCACTCTGGCTCCTGCTCAAGCTCCTTCTTGGGATTCTTTGAGAGATTCTTCTAGGGATTTTGCTCAAACTCTTATGAGGGCTCCTGTTGGGACTCCTTGGAGAGAAAATTCCATTTATTATATTAAAAAGGAAAAAAAGCGCATAATGTACAATTATAGAACACCAAACTATATGAAATAATATATATACAACAATATAACATTTATGGTCAGATAAAAATTCAACAATGGCATATCATGATGCTTACAACTTAAAAGATAAATGTACCTTCATCAACTACAACTATACTGTTATCTTTGCCTGGCAATATTTCACCACAATTAGAAATCTTAACTGGAACAATAGGTCTTCCTTGATTTACAGTTGATAATCACTCAATTTTCTTCAGTACATCTATTCCCTCAACAACTCTTCCAAAGAAGACATGCTTGTTGCAGATAACAAGAAAAGGGACATTAATTGTATGAGAGTAAAATAAAAAATAGAGATGGGGAGAGGCAAGATATCCACATTAGTCAGACAAATGTTAGCCTCGCCCCCTTAGTAGAATATAGACTAATTGAATTGGACTGAAGAGAAATGCCTACAAATATTTATCAGAATTTAAAAGGTCTAATGGTAAAAATACACTGGTGTATGGAACCCAAAGAAAACAACCCATTATTTCAAGGTAAAGGATTCTTGTATTTCTAAAATACGAAATTTCCATATGGTGACACTCATGAGTCATGGATAAAGAGAAAATATGTCGATCACAACCAACATGTAAAGCTGCTCAGACAAACTCAGGTGAATACAAAAAATCATAGATATGGAATCAAGTATATACCCATCAAGATGAGGTGTTGCTGCAAAAGTAATAAAGAACTGAGAGCCATTGGTGTTCTAAGATACGAAATTTCCATATGGTGACACTCGTGAGTCATGGACAAAGAGAAAATATGCCAATCACAAACAACATGTAATGCTTCTTAGACAAACTCAGGTGAATACAAAGTCTATGGGACTTGATGAATTAAGATTTTATGGAATCAACAAAACAATTACTCATTGAGTGAATAAAATAAAAAATGGAGCAAAGCCTAAGTATATCTCATCAAAAGAACCACTACCAATTTTGTGCCCAAGTCTATACTTGTTGTTTAAGTGTGACTCCATGTCACGGGATGTTACAATTTTAGACCCTATGTGCACACATTCAAGGTTATTATGCACATTACAGTACCTACAATCATGTCCCAACACCCCCCCACACACTTCAACATCTACACGTGTTCTAGCTTTGTGCATACACATTGTCATCGTGAGAGTTGTGGAAATGACCATATTTTGATGAAGATCTCTACGCTAAACTATAATCTGAATATATATATGCACAATGATATTTAACAAGTTTCTTGTCAAGTTATGGTTGTCTCAAATGGTTCCCTTTAGTTGTAAAGTGAATTCTACAGGAATCATAGTATAACTGCTTGAAAAAATCAGTGAATCAACAACATACTTGGTTGTAATGATAAATAATCAATTTTTATGCAATCAAGCACTAGCAAAATGAAGTCAAGAAATATAACAAGGATACCATATTTGGAATATATTGGGAAAACTGCCTGTAATGGAAAGCTCAATAAAGGGTTGGGGTCTTGTATTTCAGACCTGTATAAATGACCTTATGGTCATTAGAGGCCAGAGAAGACTTGAAGGTGAAAATATAGAGTTCAATTTCTTGCATCCTACACCTGAAGGAGGAGCTTTGAAATGAAATTTGCTAACAGTTAAGGAATATGCAAGAGTTCTACTTCTCACATATGAAACCATCCTATTGGCATTGATTCCTTGTTGAATGGTTATCAAAAATACATTTGATAATTTTTCACTTGCATATTTAGCCTATCAATACCTATGTGTTGGAACGTTGAATTCTCTACCAGCTCTTAGTAATGATCTGAACAAGGTAAATTCGTTTGTCATAGTAGTGGCTCTTAAAATTCATGGCATATTGAGAAATGTAATACTGTGAACATATGACAGAGTATATTTAAAAATATCTAGTAATCAAGAGTAATATTAGCAATGGGGATTTACAGATGTTTGGAGAAGGAAATATCATTGGGACTCTATGGTGTCGAATCCTCCAGCCAGCAAAGTAGCAGGTCCACATTACTGTTAGATTTTTAAGATTAAGCTAGCATTATATTAGGATCTTTTAACTAAGAGAATAACAAGCACAACAATCAAACACAAGAGACAATGAACACAGTGTTTTTCCTCGGGGAAACCATAAATGGAGAAAACCCCACAACTTCCTCAGAGATAGAATCAACCCCAAAAGTAAAACCCCAAAATAGAAAGATGATCTCCCAATAGTAGTAGCCTCTTTCTTCCTAGCCCCAGTGTCTTCTTCTTCCTCAGCTATGCACTACAACTGAGTGTGAGTGAGTGTGTGATAAATAGAGAGGCTCACTCTCTATTTATACTAATTCCTGACTTGACAATAACCTACTAGGGCTGAATTCTCTAGGAGAGTTTAATAAACCTAGTGCCGTGGAACTGTGGGGACTTTAACCCTTGACCAATAAGAGGGTTACTCACAATGACTTGACATGACTTGTTTACATTATAGAAACTCCCGATCGAAACATCAGGGCATGACATGACTCAATTACATTACAGACACATCCCGAAATAAACATTGGGTTACAATACATAGGAAATACAAGTGAATACATTCCGAAGTTACAATTACATCAACACTCCCTCTTAACTAGGAAGGTATTCTCTCGACACAATTTATCAGCACAAGTCTTCTTCTCTATATCATCTGGATCATCCTCAAGTCCTCGTCTTCATATTCGGATCTGGATCATCACTGAAACATCATCACTGGATCTGGATCATCATTGGATCTGGATCATCACTCGATCTAGATCATCACTGCTGGATCATCATCATTGGATCATCACGTGTGCTATCTCATGATTCTTCTCGTCACAGGAAATTCTACAAGGCCAGTCCTTTTTCATGCTAGGTGTAGGCCTAGCCTCCATGTAGGTCTTCTTTAGTGCTTATATCTGACCCTAAGTCAGAATGGCCATCCAACACTTACATCTGTCCTTGAATCGTCAGAAAGGCATGCCCAACACTCACATCTGACCATGAGAGGAACTTAATCCCTCACCATGTCAGAATGGCCCAGCCCTTACATTTGACCATGGAAGGAACTTCATCCTCTCACCATGTCAGAATGGCCCAGCCCTTACATCTGACCTTGACTCGTCAGAATGGTCCGGCCCTTACATCTGACCTTGACTCGTCAGAATGGCCCAACACTCATATCTGATCATGTGAGAACACATCCCACAGTCATACTAGAATAGCCCTCAGTCCTAGACTGAGCTTTCCTGGTAACTGACCAGGTGCCTCCATTCTCCCAGAGAACGGCATCAACCCTTATATCTAATCAAGTGGGAACCAATCCCTCAATCACATCAGAATGGCCATGTACTCACATTTGATCATGTAAGACTACATCTTATAGTCATATCAGAAAGGCCCTCCGTCCTAGACCGAGTATTCCTAGTAACTGACCAGGCACCTCCATTCAAATAATGTCAACAACCCTTATATCTGATCATGTAGGAACCAATCCCATAGTCATCTTAGAATGGCTCAACACTCATATTTGACATGGAAGGAACCAATCCTCTCACCATGACAGAATGGCTCAGCCCTTACATGTGACCATGGAAGGAAACAATCCTCTCACCATGTCAGAATGGCTCACGAACTCATCACTTCCCCTTGGAAGGAACCTCGATCTGGAGAGCACCAAGCTTCTCCCTGAAGTACTCAAACTTCACTCTGGCTAATGGCTTTGTCAACACATTAGCTATCTGTTCGTCCGTCGCAACATACTAGAGCTTCACTGCTCCTCTCTGCACCATATCCATGATATAGTGATATTTGATCTCGATATGCTTTGACTTGTCATGGAACACCGGGTTCTCCGATAACTTCACACAACTCTGGTTGTCACAATATATACAAGTAGCATCCAACTGGAGATCAAATAAATCAGACAGTAGCTTCCTTAGCCATACTACCTCACAACTAGTTGAACAAGCTGCGACATACTCTGCTTCAGCTGTACTCAGTGCCACATAGGATTGCTTCCTGCTAAATGAAGAGATCACACCTGATCCCATACTGAAGCAACACCTGGAAGTGCTCTTCCTATCAATGGCACTGCCTGCCGAATCTAAATCAACATAACCCTCCAGATTTAATCTTCTGACTCGCCTCATACTTGAGCCCATAGTCAACTGTACCCCTCAGGTACCTCAAAATATGCTTTGCAGCAATCAAGTGAACATGTTTTGGATTTGTCAGGAACTGGCTCAAGGTGTTCATAGCAAAGCAAATATCTGGTCTCGTGTTCGTCAGGTACATCAAGAACCCAATCATTTGATGATACATCGTAGCATCAATCGCTTCTGATGAAGCATCACTTAATAGCTTTAGGTTCGATGCCATAGGTATGGTCATGGCCTTGCAGCCCATCATCCCGAACCTCTTCAGGATCTCTACCGTATATTTCCCTTGTCCTAGGGAAATTCCATATGCATTATGCCACACCTCCATGCCTAGAAAATAATGCATCATACCCAAGTCCTTCATTTCGAACTTGGCAACAAGCTTCCTCTTCGTATCGGTAATTAACCCATCCATACCTGTTACAAACAGATCATCTACATACAATAGGAGCATCATTGGGTTGCCATCTTCAACCTTGTAGTAAAGGTTGGAATCTGCTTTACTCTTGGTAAAGCCCAAATTGGATAGAAAGCTATCAATTCCATCGTACCATGTCCTGGGTGCCTGTTTCAAACCATACAGGGCTTTCTTCAATCTACATACATGAGACTCCCTATCATGTGTCTCAAAATCGAGTGGCTGCTCCACATACACTTCCTCTTCCACTACACCATTGAAGAAAGAAGTATTGACATCCATTTGGTGTATCTTCCATTTCATCACTGCAGCCAGAGCAAGTACTGATATGATGGAAGTGTATCTAGCTACAGGTGCAAAAGTTTCTTCATAATCTATTCCTTCTTTCTGGGAGAAACCACGAGCAACAAATCTTTCTTTATCTATGCTACCGTTTGCAGCATGCTTGATCTTGTAGATCCATTTAGAAGTTACAACAGACTTCCTTTCTGGTCTTGGAACAGCATCCCAAACATCATTATTCATGATTGATTGATACTCTTTGATCATAGCACCCTTCCATTCTTTCCGTTCTGTCGCTTCTTCATAATTGGAAGGTTCTTTATCAATAAAATCACATAATAGTGCTACATAACCAGAGCAGGACCTGGTTCTCTTTCTTTCTTTGTGATTCTCTTTTGGAGCTCCATATCTTTGCACACCTTGGATAGCTTCTCATACCCAAGCAGGTTTCCTCTTGTGAGGATTCTTCTCTCGAGGTGGATCTACAGGTTCTTGAGGTTCTTCAAATTCTCGATCTTCTTCTTGAGTTTCTTCGTTCATTGTTGTATCGTGAATTCTGGGTGCTTCTGCTTCTTCAGGTTCTTCAGCAGGTCTCTTTCTGGATTTGTTGTAAGCTGAGTCTTCATCAAATTTCACATCCCTACTGATGTCGATCTTCTTGAATCCTGGCGAGTATATTCTGTAAGCCTTCGAGCTTTCAGAGTATCCCACAAATATACCCTTCTTTCCTGAAGGATCTAATTTTGTCCTCTTCTCTTTTGGAATGTGTATGTACATTGGACAACCGAATATTCTGAGATGGCTGACTTCTGGTTTCTTGCTGGAAAATACTTCTTCAGGTGTCTTGTTCTTGAGTACTCTATGTGGAGTACGGTTCTGTACATACATAGATGTTCTAGCAGCTTCTTCCCATAAATGCATGGGAAGATCTTGATCATGAAGCATAGCTCTTGCAACTTCCATGATAGTTCTGTTTTTCCTTTCTGCAATCCCATTTTGTTGTGGGTTATATGGAGTGTACAAATCCCTCTTAATCCCCGAGTCTTTGCATAGCTCTTTGAATTCATTTTATGTGAATTCTCCGCCATTATATGATCAAAATGTATTGATCTTCTTTTCAGTGTGGTTCTCTATCAAGGATTTGAATTCCTTGAACTTGATGAAAACTTCATCTTTATTCTTCATGAAGTAAATCCATGTCTTCCTAGAAAAGTCATAAATGAAAGAAACATAGTATACATACCCGCTTAGTGAACTTGATGACATTGGATCGCATACATTGGAGTGGATGATTTCCAAGATTCCTTTTGCCTTGCTCTCGCTACTTGGAAATGTCTTCGTTGTATTCTTTCCTTTCGCACATCCTTTGCAAACTCCATCATGTTTTGCTTGAATTTCTGGAATACCTTCAAGAACTTTGCTTTCAAGTGGTAGTGCTCTGTAATGCACATGTGCAAGCCTTCTATTCCAAATTTCATTTGGCTCTACAGTGCCATGGATCAAGACTTGTTCTGGATGGCCCTTCAATTTGTACAGACTTCCCTCTTGTTCTCCAATAACTACTGCATCATCGAAGGTCTTTCCTTTTAGCCACATGAGAACTTGGCCATCTACAAATGAAACCCTCATGCATTTTGCATATAATGCATATATGGAGAGGAGGTTCTTCTTGAGTCCCGGTACAAACAATACATCCTTCATCTTCATGGACTTTCCAGAGTCTAGCTTATAGGAGGATTCCCCACTACCTTTTATTGGATACTGGTAGTCATCTCCGAGATTCACCTTGTGAGTTGATTCTTGTTTAGACAATCTCACAAAAGACTCTTTGAATCCCACCATATGTTTGGAAGCTCCACTGTCTATAAGCCAATCATTACTTCCATGTGTGATGTTTCCCTTGAGAGCAGAAATCAAAACATATTCTTCATCACTTGAAGAATCATCACTTTCTTACTTGTTTCTCTTTGAGGAAGGTTCATCATCTTCTGCAGCATGAGCATGATGTCTTCTCTTGTTTTTTTTCTTCTTGTGAGAGTTTCTTTTGTTTCTAGGACAATCTCTGGCAAAGTTCCCTATTTCATCACAAGTATAACATATGAGTTGAGATTTCTTGTAGGAAGACTACTTACCTTTAAAATGATGATGATGATGGTCCCTTCTGGGTTTCTTGGATTGAACTGTGAGAGCTTGATCTTCACTTCCCATCTTTTCTTCTCGAGCTGCTATCCGAGCTTCTTCTGGTGAGCATTCTTCCCAAATTTTGCTAAACTTGACTAATTTCTTTCTGGCACAGATCCCTTGAATGAAAGAGTCCCATGTCCTAGGGAGACCATTCAAGGTGGTCATTACAATATCTGCATTTTCCACTTCTTCATCTACTGCTTCTAGCTATTCCTTCATATGAGAGACTCTTATGAAGTAATACTGGATGGTCTTTGCATTCTGAATCTTCACATTCTTCAACTGGTTCCTTAAAGTCATTTTCCTGTTTATGGTCTTTCCTTCAAACAGTTTGGTTAGGGCATCAAACATAGCTTTAGGTGTCTTTAGGGAGGACACCTATGGTATGAGGTGATCCTTGATTGAATCAACAATAATCCTCTTTTCCATAACCAAATTCTTCTTGTGTAAGGCCTTAGCCTCATCTCCCTTTGGAACTAGAACCTCCTCATTGATGTAGGAGTCCAACTCATTTTCTGCCAGGACTAGGGAGATCCTATACTTCCAGGCTCAGAAGTTATCATCTCCCTCAAGATTTTCATCAAGCTTGGTATGACGAGACATATTAATTGAGAACCTCAAATGGAAATACAAAATATTTATATCTTACCAGGTCAAGATGTCGGATATCGATTTGGAGCTAAAATTCTGTAGTGTTGGTTCAGGAGCAGATTAGGGTTTGGATTTTCTGGAGTTCTGTCCAACCAAATGCTTTGATCTTGATCTCTAAACTTTGATTTTGAGGAGGAGATCAATCCAGGCCTGGGCTCACTAAAAAATTCCACTTCTGTGGAAAGCCCTAATTTCCGACAGTAGTGTTGGGTCCAAAATTGAAAAAGATCAGAATTGGATTCTGCTTCGACAGAAATATGCACCCTAGGGAGGAGAGTTAGTCCAACCTTCTTTTGCTAAAAATCTATGGAGAGAGATCCACAAAGTAGGAAGCCCTAATTTTTGCAGCTACATAGTGTCTTCTTCTCAGGTTAGCTCTGATACCATGTTAGATTTTTAACATTAAGCTAGCATTATATTAGGATCTTTTAATTGAGAGAATAAAAAGCACAACAATCAAACACAAGAGACAATGAACATAGTGTTTTTCCTCGGGGAAACCATAAATGGAGAAAACTCCGCAACTTCCTCAGAGATAGAATCAACACCAAAAGTAAAACCCCAAAATAGAAAGATGATCTCTTGACAGCAGTAGCCTCTTTCTTCCTAGCCCCAATGTCTTCTTCTTCCTCAGCTATGCACTACAACTGAGTGTGAGTGAGTGTGTGATAAATAAAGAGGCTCACTTTCTATTTATACTAATTCCCAACTTGACAATAACCTACTAGGGCCGACTTCTCTAGGAGAGTCTAATAACCCTAGTGCCTTGGAACTGCGGGGACTTTAACCCTTGACCAATATGAGGGTTACCCACAATGACTTGACATGACTTGTTTACATTATAGATGTTCGGGTACATAGGGTACTCCCAAAAGACTGAACACCTTGATCAACCGCTTCACATAAATAGATCACAGATCAACACATCGATGTTTGTCATGTGGTTAAAACCCTCAAGAGGGAAACCGTCCATGGCCCCAACCAAATAGCTACTTGGAGCAATTTATTATGCAAAAGAAAGAAAGTTACATGAGCTTCTCATAATCGATCAACAAGCCAAGGACCCTCTATGCTCTTTAAATAGAGATCATAGACCAATTGGGTGTTAAGCCATAGATCAATGGTAGGTATGATCTAAAAGAATTTTAACCGTCGGATCACTCTATGTCTAGAACATATTGTGACCGTCGGATTAGAATATTTACAAATGCATACTAATGCATACTAAAGAAACACACTTTTACCTAACAGATATATTACACAAGTTGATCTTAATTAACTCCTAAGTGTCTAAATATCCTAACATCCCCCCTTAAGAACAACTTGGGATAGGATTGAAGGATTTACAAAAGTGACACTATTAGGAAAAGGAAGGAGGCATTAGAGCCTACCCCCCCTTAAGGACACATTCCTGAAATCCTAACATAGATCGAAGTTTAGAAAACTTTGTTTCTATAAGAGACTTGGTGAAAACATAACCTGTAGTAGACTTTCAATCATCAGGATCGCCGACCCAATATGAATCACTGAAACCAACCAACAAAGGTTCCCCCCTGTACTGTAATGAATTCCAAACTGAATTGTACTTTGAATATATCGAAGTATTCTTTTTGCTGCTTTCCAGTGATTTTCATGAGGAGTTTGCATATAACGGGCAAAATGACCAACGACAAAGGAAAGGCCAGGATGGGAATGATTCAAGTATAAAAGACTACCAACAAGCTGATGATACAAGGTGGCATCTACTTTAGGGGAAGTACAAGTGGCAGAAATTTTGACTCCAGACTAGAAGGGAGAAGGGGCTAGTTTACAATCTTCCATGTGGAAGCGACGAAGAAGGTCACAAGCATACTTAGACTGGGAAAGAAAGATTCATTCTTTGGTTTGCAAGACTTGGAGACCAAGAAAATAATGCAAATGTCTAAAGTATGACATTTCAAAATTTTACTTAAGATTGGATTTCACATGGGTTATAAGTTTAGGGTCACTACCAATAAGGATAAGATCATCAACATAAAGAACAAGTATGATGAGATGGTTTCCTACTTTCTTGGTATAGAGATTGGGGTCAGAATGACATCTAGAAAAACTAGTGTCAAGGAGAAAGCTATCCATTTTGGCATACCAAGCTCTAGGAGCTTGCTTAAGGCCATATAAGGATTTCTTAAGGAGACAAACAAGGATAGAGTTATTCTGAACATATCCAGGAGGTTGTTCCATGTAAATTTCCTCCTCTAAATCACCATGTAAGAAGGTAGACTTGACATCCATTTGATGGACTTCCCAGTTATGTAAGGTTGCAAGGGAAAGAACAAGGCGGATGGAGTTCATTTTTGCTATAGGGGCAAAGGTTTAATTGTAGTCAATCCCTTCAACTTGGGAAAAACCTTTGGCAACTAACCTTGCCTTAAGTCTTTCAACACTTCCATCTGATGCATACTTAGTTCTGTACACCCATTTACATCTAACAAGTTTTCTTCCTTTTGGAAGAGGAACAAGATCCCAAGTATCGTTCGCCATTAAGGAACGATATTCTTCATCCATAGCTGCATCCCAATCTAGATTTCCTGAATCTCCTGCAAAAGTTTATGGATCATGATTCTCGGAAACTTGAGCCAAAAGAGAAGAGGCTCCCTGAAACTGAGAACGTGTTCGACGTTGATCTCTAGGATCACTGGCAAGATCACAAGCTGCTTCACATGTTGAATGGACCCATCGAGGAAGTATTGGTGCTGGTGCAATTGGAGGAACATGAGCAGGCGGAGGTGGATTTTCATCCTCACTGTCATCATTAGAAACTGGAGTTGGAAACTTGTCAAATAAGTTGGAAGAAGAAGAAGAAGGCACAATTGCCGAATCAGGCTCACAGGCCAAAGATGGCACACCCGCCAAGTTAGGCTCACAAGCTAATAGATTTTCATCAAATTTAACATCTCTTCTAATGATTATATCATGTGAATGGGGTTGAAGAAGTCTATAACCTTTTACATCTTCAGAATATCCAACAAATACACACTTTTCACTTTTAGGCTGCAATGCTTTCAGTTTTTCATCCGGAATGTGAGCCCATGCTTCACAACCAAACACACGAAAGTGACTTACATCTGGTTTAATTTTACTCCATGCTTCTTCTGGTGTTATACCTTGTAAAAATTTAGTGGGTGTGCGATTAACTATGTAATTTGCACAATTTATGGCCTCAGCCCAATATTGAAGACTTAGTCCCTTAGATTGGATCATACAATTAGCCATTTCTTTTAAAGTGCGGTTCTTCCGTTCAACTACACCATTTTGTTGTGGTGTATATGGAATAGTGTGCTGTTGTTGGATTCCTTGTTCAGTGCAATAAGTAGTGAACTTGTTGTTAACATATTCTCCTCCATTGTCAGATCTTAACTTAATATTTTGATGACTAGATTGTTTTTCAACAAGGGCCTTGTAGGCCAAGAACATGTTAAATACTTCGCTCTTAGGTTTTAGGAAGTAAACCCAAGTGTGTCTGGAGTAGTCATCAATGAAAGTTAATAAATATTTGAAACCAGAAAATGAAGCAGATGTAAGAGGACCACACAAGTCACTATGCACAAGCTCCAAAGGAACCGAGGCGTGTCAAGAGGCACGCATGTCAAAACTATCTCGATGATGTTTTCTGAGTACACAACCGGAACAAACACCATCCTTGCAAGATACCATTGGAATACCAGTCACCATATTGTCTTTACATAGTTGTTGCAATGAGCGATAATTTAAGTGACCAAATCACTCATGCCAAAGTTTGCTCAAGTTATCACTATGAGCAACAAAAACTGAAGGAAAAGGTGATGACCCAAAGTTGTTAAATTTGTACAACCTGGTAATATCATCAATAGTTCTAGTAGAAAGGACATTTTGAGGATTTTTAAAATCCTTGATTACAACTTGGTGAGGTGTAAACGTCACAGTTTTACTTTCACCCGAATGAGTAATTTGATAGACTGATAACAGATTGCAGGAAATTTTTGGAACACATAGTACATCACTGAAATGACCATTTTCTACTGGAACTGTTCCATATCCTACAGCACTTAGAGATCTATCATCACCAACAAATATTTGTTTGGTGTTACATTCATGCATAGTAGAAAAGATGGCTTGATCCTTAGCCATATGATAAGATGCTCCAGAATCAATGAGCCATTCATTTGAAGTAGAAGAAGAAGATGCAGTATAAGAGTAACTAGAAGCATAAAGTGCATGTCCATGGGAGTTAGATTCTGAAGACGAATCTAGGCTGATGTGGTGCTTCTTCATTGCTACTTCCAAGGATGCCATCTTCTTGAAGCACTTAGATTCATCATGATTATCTTTCCCACAAAAATTGCAATGATGCTCAGTCTTCTTTCCTTTTGGCTTAGATCCTTTGTCATGTTTTAAGGAAGGAGTTAACTGAGAGGGTTTGGGACCCTTGTTGTTTGGCTTATTATTGTGAGAATTCTGTTTCTTGGGAGGTTTGGACTTTTCTTTCTACTAGGACAATAATGCTTTCCTAGATGTATTTGCATTGTTAATTATTCCAAGATGAATGAGCTTATCTTTCTCTCTAATCAAGTAATCACAAAAGGATTCAAGACTAGGATCTTGATAGCTAGCCGCAGTCAAGGATTCTTTCATGGAGTAGAATGTAGATACAAAAACAGAATATGCAGGTCCAAGTTTGGAAAGAATATGATAAATACATTATTTGTCTTCTTTCTTAATCTTGCATTCTGCACATAAGAGTCTAAGAGTTTTATACTTAGATAAATAGTATTGAATGCATGAAAAATCATTTGGATTCAAGGAAAGAAACTCATTCTCAAGTTGATGACCCCGAATTTCATTGTGTTTACCAAACACAGATTCCAACTTTTCCCAAGCTATATCAGGTTCATCAATTCCAGATATGTGGAATTGCAAATCAGTAGAGATTGACATCCCAATCAATCCACGAGCTTCATTACATCTATTTGCCCATTTAATTTTCTTATCATCATCAGTGGGTTTTGTTTCTTTCCCTGAGGTTATCCTGAAAAGTCCCCTACTTCACAGAACATCCTCCATACGAGATTTCCATGAGAAATAGTTAGAACTTGTAAGTATAATATCACAAGGGGTTGCCATACTATAAAATAGTGGCTAAAATAACAAAAACTAACTGTCTGGATGCAAAGAGCTCAAAAAAATATGCGGTTTAAAAAAAAAATGACACTAAAAACTGATTTTGGATGATGAAGTTATGCTTGATCAAAGAAAATGTTGAAGATGTCCCCAATAGTGACGTGGCAGATATTAACTTGACCAACTAAAAAAAAGAACCACCCTCTTCCCAAGATCAACCTTTGACAATCACTTTACAATAAATTTGTTTTTAAGTGAATCACTTTTACAATAATGTTACTTTTAAATAGTGCGGCAATAAATTAAAAGACTTAAGTGACTCACTGTTTATTTTATTTTATTTATGTGAGATACACTTTTACAATAAAGTAACTTGAAAGTAAAAATTGCATGCACTAAAAAGTAGCTTAATAAGACTTGAACTCAAGACCTATTAAGGAATAAAACAACTTTGGACCAAGTGAGCTAAGTTTAAAAGGTACGTAAAATAATGGAAAGAGGAAGGGTTTTTTTTTTTTAAAACTCTTCTCTCTTGTTCTTCGTGCTTCCCTTTTTTTCCTGCAAATCACAAAAAATCGAAAAGCAAAAACAAAAAAAAACTTTTTCCACACAATGGGGTTAGATCTTGGTTAACTTACCTGGAAAGTCTACGTTTTCAAGTTTTCTCCTTGTTTCTGATTTGCTGTGATTGTACAAGGTGCATGACAAAGAGCATACGTAGCCGAGAAGACATGAAAACAAAACTTTCCCTTACTGTTTCTGATTCGCCGCAATCGTGCAAGGTGCACGAAAAAGAGCATACGCAATCAGGGAAAGCAACAGTTTGAGACTAAAAAAAAGATCTAATAATAAAACTGATAAGATATGAGAGGTTTAAAAAAAACAAATCTATCACTGTAACATTATACCTTCAGATTTGCCGAAATGGGTGTTTCTGGAACAAATGGAAACAATTTTTCATGAAATGAAAACTATTTCCCAATGGAAACGATGCTCTATATGCAATGGAATAGCTCCCATAAGCCAAAAATCCATATAAAATACAGAACCAAAAACCATTTCAAAGTTTCGGCAACACTGGTTCCAGATCTAGATCAAAACCGAAAGCGGCTCTTCATAAAAGCTCTGATACCATGTTCAGGTACACAGGGTACTCCCAAAAGACTGAACACCTTAAGCAACCACTTCACACAAATAGATCACAGATCAAGACACTGATGTTTGTCACGTGGTTAAAACCCTCGAGAGGGAAACCGTCCATGGCCCTAGCCAAATAGCTACTTGTAGCAATTTATTATGCAAAAGAAAGAAAGTTACATGAGCTTCTCATAATCGATCAATAAGCCAAGGACCCTCTATGCTCTTTAAATAGAGATCATAGACCAATCAGATGTTAAGCCACAGATCAATGGTGGGTATGGTCTAAGAGAAGTTGAATCATCGGATCACTCTATGTCTAGGACATATCGTGACCGTCAGATTAGAATATTTACAAATGCATAATAATGCATACTAAAGAAACACACTTTTACCTAAAAGATATATTACACAAGTTAATCTTAACTAACTCCTAAGTGTCTAAATATCCTAACAATAGAAACTCCCGATCGAAACATCGGGGCATGACATGACTCAATTACACTACAGACACATCCCAGAATAAACATCAGGTTACAATACATAGGAAATACAAGTGAATACATTCTGAAGTTACAATTACATCAACAATTACCAGCATTCAAATCCTAGATTTTGAAGATCAACAATAAATATCAACCCCGTATTCAAGGGCATCAAATCGAGCATTTCTAGGTAGTCATTTAACAGGTGGTGTTCAAAGGAGGGACACATATCAAAGTATAGGATGTCAAAGCATATTTGGGTCATATATTGAACACTTGAAAGCTACAGGATTCTAAGAAATCATCTCCAGATTTATGGAAATAGTGGGGCATATATCCCCAAATTTTAGGTAGAATATTAGTTGATAGTTATTGTCAAACCTTATATTTTAAGGGAATCAAACTTAGCAACAGTACTAGCATTTAGCAAATCAACTCAGCAGCAGTACTTAGCGTTTAGCAAATCAACTCCAGGTCTAGCATTTCCTGGCTCTATACTTGGCTCTATATTGAATGTTTTTCTTGTCGAAATTCATGGCCCAATTCACGTCACTAACCCTGGATTCATATATGGTGCTATGCTATTCAAGAAATTTTTTTGGAGGCTATTATTGGCGTTATATGGGATGATTTTGTAGACGCTAATTGGGATGCTAATTATGATGCTAATTGGGACATTAATTGGGATGCTAATTATCGTCCAAAATAGTGCCAACTTTTAAATAGGGATGATATTTGGGATGCTAATTGGGATGTTAATTGGGACACTAATTAGGATGCTAATTGGAAGTTAATTGGGATGCTAATTAGCATCCAAAATAATGTCAACTTTTAAAAAGGGACGTTAATTGGGATGCTAATTGGGACGTTAATTGGGATGCTAATTAGTGTCCAAAATAGCACCAACTTTTAAAAAGGGACGCTAATTGGGATGCTGATTGGGACGTTAATTGGAACGATAATTGGGATGTTAATAAGGACTCTAATTGGGATGCTAATTAGTGTCCAAAATAGTGTCAAATTTTAAAAAGGGACGCAAATAACGCCATTAAAAGTGCCATCCTGTGGAAAAGCATCCACTTTGTCCAAAAAATGATGAAAAATACACTAAAAGTGATAGTGGACGCTAAAAAGGAAGCTAAAAGGGACGCTAATCATAGGGTTTTGTTGTAGTGTGTATGACATGGAAACTGAGGATGATGAATGGTTTGGTGACTTAAACATTATCAACATTGGCGATGAAGGCTTGCAACTAAGTCAAGTATCTGGACTATTTGGAGAAGGTTCCCTTCACACAAGAATGTGAGATATTGAATAGTGATGAAGTAGCTAGATTTTGTTGGGATATTGTACTTGTGGAAGTAATGAAAGGAATTCATGTTTGTTTGAAATAGAAGAGGTGGAGGAAAGGCATGGATTTGGTTCAACATTACCAGGTGATGGTTGGATATATTTTCAAGTAGGAAGAACATTCTAGTCTTCTTCTAAGATTGCTTTTTAATATTTTCTAACTCATTTAATTTATGAAAATATATTGTTCTTATTCATGTATCCAACTTCTTGGGAGAGGTACCAATAACAAATAAAGGAATTGGAATAACAGATCAATGAATTGCGAAATTCACTAGCATCATACAAGTAGTAATTTATGTTGGAAGGGACATCATTGCTTGCAATTTTTCTGAAACTTGAGGATTGGAAATTCTAAACAAGACACACAAATAGATACCTCACAATAAATTAAATGCAAGGAAGCAAATTGATTTAAGAGATCATGAGATTGGTGTATGTATAGGTAATTTTCTATTTATGTCTTGTTATGCCTTAATAAAAGGGTGCATTAATTTAAAAGCTAAGTGTAATGACTATTTAAATATTATTGATGTTAATAAGTAGATACCAGGAAGCACAATGGGAGGAGTGTTGCAGAGGACAATTCTTCAGATGCCTTGGGTTATGTTTATACCTCTAGTCCTCCACACATTGATATTCATTCTCAACTTGGAAGGATTGGTGCAGTTTCATTAAAGTAAACTACACAGTTGGATTCTATGGATTTCATACTCAAGATGAATAATACCTTTTAGAAAAAGAAGAAGATGAAGCTAAGTCAAAAGAAATCACAAATAATGTGTAATTTTTCTTATCCTTAAATCATACCTTAATGCCCAGGTTTCTATGCCAGAATTGGAAGTCAATTGCACCCCAACCATAGTACCAAGTGAGGATTTATTTCAATATTTTTCTTCATGGATTTTGATGTTGTGACGTCAAAAGAAAAAATAAATAAATTAAGATACATAGTAGTTGCAAGTCATGAGAGTAACCAATAATTGTATTCTTAGACCCTCAGTTTTAGTCCCACTCCTAGGATGGGAGAGTAAACACCAAATCTTCCTTGAGGCAACATAGGTAGATTCCTTAGGAAAAAGAAGTGGTTGACCAAGCTTTATTCTCCTAGAGTATTTTATAAAGTAGCCTAAACCACAAAGTCTATGACATTTATGGTATCTTCCTTAAACCAACACCCCGATTGGATTTGGGAATCCCAATCCCACTATAAACCATTACTTATGACAACCAAGGCCAAGGAGGTTGGGAGTGGGAATGAAATGGAAGTGGAAAGTGCCATTTTTACAAGACTCCTGAAGTAAAGCATTCTAGGAGAATTTACTATGTAATATATATTTTAATAAAATGTGATGCATTTATATTAAAAAAGGCTTGAAAACTATCAAATTAGTTGCAGAAAATGTGAAAACCGAGATTTAACTAGTGGATTCATGATCATTATTGCATGGACTATTTAGTATACAAATAACAACCATCTAACAATTATAACATTGTCATAAAATGATCGACCATAACATCAATATTCAACCTCAATATTTAATTTTCAACATATATTTGTCATCAACGAACTGTGACAAATAACATTAACAATTAAATGAAATAGGGTATCGTGACCAAAAAATTGCAATATGCAATCAACAATTCAACATTTCAAATTCAAACTTAAAATATCATGTAATTTTTATATAAAAAATATGTATGTAAACTATTGCTTTTGATCATGTGGTTATGAATGAGCCTAATATCTAGGGACTAGGGGTATTGCATTGATTCATCGAGATTCCCCACCTTGATATTTTCTTATCATATATGTTGGCATCAATAAATTGACCCACTAAATATTTTCCGAGAACCAAGGTCTCCTCTTTGACAAATTTAAGAGCCTAGATGAGATTTCCATTCATCCATAGTTGCATGATCTTTGATGATTCTTTTCTTTGTGTATAGAATACCATGTTGGCTTCAATAGGGGATTTTAGTTTTTTTAGCTCCATGGCCACCTTTTCTCCTTTCTTCTAAATCTACAACCAACCATTCTATAGTAGTATTGTAAATTCAAATTGATGGCATGAGAACCGAGCACAAGACCATATGACAAAGAGAGGGAGAAATGGTGATATACATGTCCTAAAAGGACACTAGCAAATTGTTTGAAAATTTGTATATTATTTTAGTGACTTTTAAACATCATAAGCTCTATGGAATTAATTATAATTGTGCATTTTCAAAGCATTCCCTAGAATATCTTGGCCATATTATTTTTGAATAGGTTGTTGGCTTTGACCTTGCAAGGGTTAAATCCATTCAAGAATATTCAATGCCTTATACCTTGAAGAAGCTTTGCGATTTCTTGTGGATAAATGGCTTCTATTTCAGATTCATTAGAAACTTCTCAATTATTGCTGATACATTGACCAACTTAACTAAGGAGGAAGCCTTTTCTTAGTGAGTTGAAGTACAATGAGATTTTCATAATTTGAGAAAACACTTGCTTCATCTCTAGGGCTAGTTATTGTTGAATTCACTATTACCTTTACCATTCAGTGTGATGCTTTTGGGTTTGGAATTGCTATAGTACTATCATAAGAGGGTAGATCCATTGCCTTGGAGAAAAGAAAGTTGAATGATTGAGAAACGTTTACTTCCACATACATGAAGTTGAAATGATGGCCATACTTCATGTTGTGGCCAAGTGGAATTGATTCATTCTAGTAAATGAGTTATTTGTTAGAATTTACCACCTTAGCTTAAAGCACTTATAAAGTCTTTATTGCTAAAATGGAATAATAAATTTCTTAGAGTGGCCCTTTCTCCCATGGCATGGTTGACAGGTTAGAAAAGATGGCTTCAATATCCATTTAGCTTGGAAAGGGATTACTTTATCTATGCCACTCTATCTCATTTCTGACAACTTGTCTTTCTTAAGGAGCATATATTGTAATCAAATACCGAAAATGAGAAGTTTATCTATGGAGTGATTTAATATCAATAATAATTTTAAATGAGGCATCGACTACTATATTAATGTAAAGTTGGTACCTTGTAATTATCATGGGATGCCTTTCATAGTGAAGATATGTAGTTATTCATTACATGCTGACTGATAATGGCTTCTATCTCTCATATGTTGGATTGATGGATCCCACCTTAGGTTTTCCATTTTAAAATTGATTGCTTGGCATTATTAATGATTACCATGGATCCTAGGTGTATTG
The DNA here is from genome assembly GCA_001517045.1 of Pseudotsuga menziesii. Taxonomy (NCBI): domain Eukaryota; kingdom Viridiplantae; phylum Streptophyta; class Pinopsida; order Pinales; family Pinaceae; genus Pseudotsuga; species Pseudotsuga menziesii. The sequence goes on along the minus strand of LPNX010555874.1, from coordinate 30,735 downwards.
CAAGCATGAAAACCACTTACTATTTCACTACTTTATTTTGACCATCCCTACTGGTGCTTGTTTTGTAGAGGAGACAAGAAATTTCTAATGGAAGAAGGGAATATAAACTAAGTATATGGCCTTAATAGAACCCGATATTGAACAATCGACGTTCTTTTCTCATTAAGCTCCAATATTCCTTTTTCTTCAAACATCCTTTTTTCCAAAAGTATTTCTATACATTCTCCCCTTATCTTCCAAAGATTCATTGCTCTCTTCATGAGAAAAATGCTTAACCATAGATCTTAGTTTCTTCCTAACCCATATTTTTGTGAGATCTCTAGGAGGATCACTTCATACTTATAAGTTGTCTCATTCAATCAGAGCAACAAGTGATCACACTAGGATACTTTAGACCTTAGATCAATGATGCTTCTTTAGACCCTATAGTACCATACTACAAATGTTGCTTATGATTTGAATGTTGTGCATTGTAGCCTATCTTTGGATTGTCCTTTTTACGGGTATGATATTACAAGGTCTCTTTGTCGAATTTTTTTTCCACATTAATACTTTATTTCCTAATCCAATATTGAAGACAATCCTAGCACATATAATTTAGGGACTCATTTTGAAATTTAAGAGGTTACTTCTAATGTAGTTGGAAGGTTAAATCCTCTTAGTGAATATTGATGACAATTTTTCACTTTGTAAGTTCGATGCAATTTTCAATATAGAATCAATTTCAAGTTGTATCATCCCCAATTGTGATTTGTAAAAATCATATGTTTTCTTATTTGTACTTAATCCTATTCTGCCAATCACCTTCATTTAGATTCTATTAAACTATTTAGGTCAATATAAACTACATAGAATAATAAGTGAAGTAAACCACTACAATGTCCATGAAAAGTAAATAACTAAAACATCATATAAAAAGACATATTCATGAGTATTATGTAACTTTGGGTACAATTGATGCAACCTCTCCATGCCAAGTCCTGTAGAAATTAACAAACCATGAAATGTTAAATTTATGGAAAATATTTTATAAATAAATAAACATGTTGTTTCAAAATTTACAAGACTCCAAGAGAAATTCTACCATTAGATGATATTGCACTCATGAGAGCACTAATATTTGTGACCCTGCTCAACCACATAACCGCTCAAGTAATTCCATCGATGAATACTTCAAAAATCCAATAATAAGAGAATTTAGTGTGAAAGCTCAAGGATTAGATGGTTTGCTGAACATGATTGTGTATACATATCATTACCTTGTGTACCACCTAACAAGAATTTAGGAAAGTTAAAAGGATATGAGGCTAAGTTAACAATAGGTTAGACAACCCTAGTGGCTTGAAAAAGGATGATGTTGTTTTAAGTTTTTAACAGACCCAAACCCATGGTGTGTATATAATATTATATTAATAATATTAATGTATCATGTTGAACACTGGTAATGTAAAAGAAGCAGGCCGTGGATTGTCAGAATAGATTAGCAATTTTTTTTCATAACATCTCCCTCAATATGATCTATGTCGATACTTACATTCCCAGGAAAATAACTAATGCAAGGTATTCTATTCAATATTTCTATCATCATATTTATATCCTTAACAAGAATCCATAAATCCTTAGTTGTTCCTGTCTACAAGAATCAAGAAAGATTGGAATCAATGCAAGAATATATCACACATTTTAGACTCAAGCTTGTATACAAGAAAAGATAATTAGTAGGAACTCTATTGCAAGAAGTTGAAGACTGGAAAGAGTTCTACCTTTTTTAAAGATCCTTTAGAGATAATTTGTTGCCCAAGTCTTTCAGTGAATCATCCACCATAGTAGAATGTTTACTTATTGTGCCGCTCTGTAAAATAATGAAACATATATAACATAATATTTGGATATAACTTAAAATATGAAGAGCATTTATCAGGGATTCATTCTTCTCATTTGTTTTCTTTTCTTATTTATCTATGTATTCACATTCTAAATGATTCTTGTTTATTCAAAGTTGCAAATATAGACTTCACAAAACACTTACATCTAAGTATGCAAATAATGTCTCAATTAGCTTCTGAGTCCCGTCTAAGCCACCAGAATATTCAGGAAGACCATCCAAAAAGTGAGCCTTCTGAAAATGCAGATTCCCTTTAGTGGAGGATGACAATTCACTAGAGTTGTTTAAAAAGTTAAACACTCCATCGTCCAGGAGCATGTAGTTTGATTGTGGGATTAATTCACAAGTTTCTTTGAGCCCATTTGAGTCACCCTTTTGCAAAAGGATACTTTCTATGAACTCCCAACCTTTCCAGTCCAAAGGTGCAACATCCACCTGCATTGCTCATACAACAAACAAAAATAGAATTAGTATCTCGAAAGACAATTGCAACAAGAGCATGAAAGTCATAGATGGTAAAACAATCCATATGTAAGATTTATGCAGCATATACTATAATCATTCTACCCTTTTATAAATTTTAAATCTAGCAAGGTCACAGATAACATAAGGTTGAAACTATTATTATGCCTGATCATTTTGAGTAATGTGGAAAGGTGGACAAGGTGCCAGGACATCATTTGGCAGTCTTATGGGAAACAACAACACCAACTACTGCTGCTAAATAGACATTGTTATTTGATGAATATTTGGCTAGTGAAAGAACTGTAAGCTATTTAGAGGAAATGACACCTTAAAACTTCTTTGAACAATTATTTATTATAGCTTTGAGTTTTGCCTTTATAATTGGGAAGCTGCAACCACAGAAAAACATATATTAATAATTTTTTTGGGATTTTTTGGACATAAGTTGTATGACTAATGGAAAAGCCATTTTTATTGGAGGGGGATGTATGAACATGTTGAATGTCTTGTTGTATAAGTAGAGAGGAAAAGTGTAAGAAAATTGGGTTTTTAGGAAGAGGACACCATTCCTTGTGGCCTAAGGCTTAAGAATGTCTAGTTTAAATTCATTTGTAGTAGGATCACTTAGGTAGGCTTCAACAAGGTCTTCGACATAAGTCACATGACCAATTTAAATGGCATCTAAAATGGAGTTTTATTTTACTAGGATAAAGCATTTTCTACCACGTTCAATATGACCCTTTGTATAAATGATCTCAAAGGCATAAGCCTTTATCCGATCTATCCATTTTTATGTTACTCCTCCTTAAGAGTTCCTTTCATTCAAAAGTGGTTCAAATTGAGATGGGGTTTTTGATAAATATATTATTGAGGAGGAATTTACACCCTTTGGGCATTGTATGAAGTTTGGGGAACATTTAATTGTTATACGTGAACATGTGTTTTGGTCTATCATTTTTATTCACATTGGAAAAGGTGATGGGTCCATTATCCTATGAGAGAATTGCATACAGTCCAAACTTAAATACATTATGATCAATTATGTTGAAGGGATGATCAATGAAATCAATATTCGTTAGTCTTGGGGTTGAAGGAAGTGCATCATTTTGTCTTGAAATCTTGTTGTGCCTCATTTGAGTAGTAAAATGCATCTTTGTTGGTTAGGTTGATCGATGGATGGGAAGTAGTAAATGAGATAAAATCATTTGGATGCCCAACAAATGACCACAAAAGTAGGTTAGTGTGACTAGAACAATATTTTAGTGTAAGTAAAAATTGGGAGTACAAAAGAAACTCCTATATCCACACTAATATCAAAAGCAAATGAAGACAATGATCCATTTGTTTTCTTTTCTTATTTATCTATGTATTCACATTCTAAATGATTCTTGTTTATTCAAAGTTGCAAATATAGACTTCACAAAACACTTACATCCAAGTATGCAAATAATTTCTCAATTAGGTTATCAGTCCTGTCTAAGCCACCAGAATATTCAGGCAGACCATCCAAAAAGTGAGCCTTCTGAAAAGGCAGATTCCCTTTAGTGAAGGATGACAATTCACTAGAGTTGTTTAAAAAATTAAACCGTCCACCTTCCAGGAGCATGTAGTTTTATTGTGGGATTAATTCACAAGTTTCTTTGAGTAGATTTGAGTCACCCTGTTGCAAAAGGATATTTTCTATGAACTCCCAACCTTTCCAGTCCAAAGGTGTAAATGATCCACCTGCATTGATCATACAACAAACAAAAATAGAATTGGTATCTTGAAAGACAATTTCAGTAAGAGCATGAAAGTTAGATATGGTAAAACAATCCATATGTGAGATTTATGCAACATATAGTATAATCATTCTACCCTTCTATAAAATTTAAATCTAGCAAGGTCACCTATGAAATAAGGTTGAAACTATTATTATACCTGATCATTTTGAGTTATGTGGAAAGGTGGATAAGGTGCCGGGACAACATTTGACAACCTTATGGGAAACAACAACAACAACACCAACTACTGCTACTAAATAGACATTGCTATTTGATGAAGATTTGGCTAGTGAAATAACTGTAAGATATTTAGAGGAAATGACAACTTAAAACTTCTTTGAACAATTATTTATTATAGCTTTGAGTTATGCCTTTATAATTGGGAAGCTGCAACCACATAAAAACATACATAAATAAAAAAAATTGGAGTATTGGACATAAGTTGTATGACTAATGGAAAAGACATTTTTCTGGGAGGGCTATGTATGCACATCTTGAATGTCTTGTTGTATAATTAGAGAGGAACGGTGTAAGAACATAGGGTTTTTAGGAAGAGAACACCATTCCTAGTGGCCTAAGGCTTAAGAACGTCTAGATGAAATTGATTTGTAGTAGGATCACTAATGCAGGATTCAACAAGGTCTTGGACATAAGTCATATGGCGAATTTAAATGACATCTAAAATGGGGTTTTATTTTACTAGGATAAAGCATTTTCTACCACATTGTGATGTCCCTTTGTATAAATGATCTCAAATTCATAATCCTTTGGCCGATCTATCCATTTTTATGTTACTCCTCCTTAAGAGTTTCTTTCATTCAAAAGTGGTTCAAACTGAGATGTCATTTTTGATAAAGATATTATTGAGGATGAATTCACACCCTGGCATTGCATGAAGTTTGGGAAACATTTCATTGTTATATGTGAACATGTGTTTTGGTCTATCATTATCTTCACATTGGAAAAGGTGATGGGTCCATTATCCCATGAGAGAATTGCATACAGTCCAAACTTAAAGAAATTACGATCAATTGTGTTGAAGGGATGATCCATGAAATCAATAGTCGCTAGCCTTGGGGTTGAAGGAAGTGCATCATTTTGTCTTGAAAGCTTGTTGTGCCTCACTTGAGTAGTAAAATGCATCTTTGTTGGTTAGGTTGATTGATGGATGGGAAGTAGCAAATAAGATAAAATCATTTGGATGTCCAACAAATGACCACAAAAATAGGTAAGTGTGACTAGAACAATATTTATGTGCAAGTAAAAATCGGGAGTACAAAAGAAACTCCTATATCCACACTAATATCAAAAGAAAATAAAGACAATGATCCAAGTATCTAACTAACTAACCTCCTTAACCCACGACATACATAAATTCTTAATGGCCTTAGACATTGGCCATTCTTGAATGGCTTGAATCTTTTCAAGGTGAATATGAAAACCCTATACAAAGATAGTATGTTCAACCTATTCCTAGGAAGTATGGAGTAGTTTCTCACAAACTTCTTGTAGAAGTTTGTGTAACCCAGGAACCCACACAACTAAAGGCCTTAGATACTAACCATTCTTGGATGGTTTGAATCTTTACAAGATCAATATGAACACCCTATACAAAGGTAATATTCCCAATGTATTCCAATGAAGCTTTGGTGAATCCACACTTAGACTTCTAGTGGGAAAGTTTCTTACAAAGATTTAGAAGATTTCTAAATCCAATAACTCACGCAACTTCTTAAGGGTCATAAATGAATGGCCTCTCTTGGATGCTTCGAATATTTTCAGGCTTAGTATGATACCATCTACAAAGATAATATGGATTGGGTATTCTAGGGAAGTCTTGGAAAATTCAAACTTTGATTCCTTGTTGTAGAGGTAGTACAAATGATCCAAATAATCTGTGAGTGTGACTATTGATGATGATATCAACAAAAAATACCAACACTGTTAAATTCTCAAATTGAAATCCCACCAATAGGATATGTAACTATATAATATATCTTATAGTGGAATGCTAAAGTTGGATGATGTATATTGGAAATCACATTGTTGTTGTAGAAAAGCACCTATTTGCATATATGCTTCTCCGAACCAAACTTATTTTAAGAGATGCCTCCATAATATCAATGTCATCCTATATTTCTGCTAGCAAACTTGAAAGCATTAATTGTATCTACTCAAATAGGTCCATTGAATGAGGAACTCACATGCAACAACTAAAAGGGTTCAGTCACAATGAGAACATGGATATACTTGCACAACATATTAGCAACTAGTCGGTCACAAGGACAACATGCTTATATTTACACAACATATGTAGTTGGGATGAGAAATTTGCACTTTATCAGACAATAAATTTTTTGTTTGAAATCGTGAGATAACTAAGGACAAACATAACTCAATAAAGGGAAACATTGTAAGTGAAGAAAGTTGCATCTTTTGTTGGCTCTCTATCAATATATTGTGCTAGCCTTTTCTAGCCAAGTATTGGCTACGAGAAGGAAACTGAACATTCATACACTAGAATATACACCACATTCATACACTAGAATATACACCAGTCCTTATATCCAAGGAAAATTTTTAACATCTTAGCAACCTCTATACTCAATTTTTTCTCCTTTATTTTCCTTATAAATGTATTTAATTTTTTCACCAGTTATCTTTAGTATGGTGTAGTTTTTTTTTTCAAAGCAAAATTATGTGAGTAAAATATCTCATGTTTCTAACTGCATGTCTTGCAATAAAAACAAAATATGAAAAGATGCAAATTTGCAGTTATAAATAAAAATGTTTTAAAGCAACTACAATTTAAAAGTATGTCATGATAATGCATCATTTGTTTTTGTAAGTAAGAAGGGGCCCTTCTATTACTGCAACAAAACAAAAGATATTTATAGACTCTGCTCCTTAAAACATGGAGTCATGCATCGATATGGTATCCAAAACAGAAAAGTAAAAAGTATAGCCCATAAAGAAAGATGGAGGAGCATGAGAGTGACCCAACCTTTCAGATTGGGAGCTTGATCATGTAGACAAACATAACAAAATAATGGCCGACTACACATGAGAAGACAAAGTGAAATGTATCCCAAAATAGCCCACGAAGAGCATCAAACAGTCCCGCAATAAGGAGAGGACTAACATCTATGGGAGGAATAGGCTTCATCCAGGGATTTAATGGTGCCTTTCCCATTCCCCTGGTTTGCTTTCGCATGGCTTGATTCCTCCATGTCCTCATCTTCCTCCCGTGAAATGTGTTGAAAGGGTGGAGCCGAGAGTCTTAGCAGGTTGCGCATGTGACCGAGATTGTTTTTAGCTTCATCTTTAAACTTTCCCATGGTGATGCGGATGATTTTTTCATAGCTCTCTCTCTCTCATTCATGGAGCAAGAGAGTATAAATTTGAGGTGCCAATAATGCAACATTACCACCCTATCTCCCAACTTCATGCGAAACTCCCTGAAGATCTCCTGTTCCATGGATGCTATGGAAAAATGAATGTGATCTGACGTTTCATCATTAAAAATCCTTTCCCATTGATCTTCCTCATTGCCTCCTTCCCCCTCTGCAGGAGTTTCCATATCCAACTCAGGCGCCGACCTTCTCAATCTGATAGCAAATCCGCGCTTTAATTTTCGATGACCTCTTCGTCGTCGACATATGCATGGTAACTTCACTCTTTGAAACAGTCTGAGTCCAACGATGTCTCTTCCATATTGAGAGTGCTTCTCCCAACCCTTGTTCACAATCCACCATGAAATGAAATCCCTCTGCTCCTTGGTTAAATATTGATTCGACACCCAGTAGGAACAATTTGCAATGCATAACCAGGTACAAGAAATCTTCGTTGATGGAGTGCATGGGGATTTGCACAAGTTATGGCTCGCTGTGTCGATCATCCCCATATCCATAACCTACGATGATACCCCCTCACCCAGCTTTTCCCCATGCCTTTTCGTATCCATAATCACTGGTCACTGGACCTTGGTGCTGTGAAGAGCTCAATCCTCCCATGTAAGCTTCTGTCGGCATCCATATCAAGTGCTTCACACTGATTCCCTGTCCTTTCTTCTCTGGCCTCATGGTGGTCGCAAGCCACCATCATATAGGCTACTTGAGCACCATCCTTGTGGCATATCATCCGTGGCCCCGTGTCAGAACCATCTCCTCCTTGTGGCAAGACCTCCTCCACCATGATAACGTCATCCCTGCATCTGGCAACCTCCTCCCTGTGCCTTTCACCCGCATCCGGGAGTCATGATAATGCATCATTGCTCTTATCGGTGTCCATTAAATTATACGCATATGTTTTCGATACTTATAATTTCTTGGTACAACTTCCCTTGATTTGTGGAGCTTGACAATGTCTACTTTTTCTTTACCTTTCAAAACATCTTTTAACATACTACAAATATTTTTCTGTTGCAATAATTTCATGTTAGGACCCCTCAAATAAAGATTGTTTGTTTATGAAAATAACAAAATGAAGCTAAAAAAATACAGTCTGAGTAGTTTGTCTCAATGAATAAAAACAACATTAATAGTGAACATTTTACGTTTGATGAAATTTTTTATTTTAACAATCTAAATTACAATAATATTCAAGTAAAATAATTGATAATGAGAGTTCACCTGAGGAAACATTGAGAAAACCAAAACAAAGTATATAAGACCATCGATCACATCAAAATGCCAATTTTTCTTCTGAAATATCAAAATATTTCCTAAGGCTATCTGTAACAAGTTCCAAGGGATGAGTGAAATAGCAATAGTAAAATTTCAACACTACAATTATCTACACCAGAAGAAATATTATAAGTCATGGAATACATGCGCCTATGACAATGATGCTTTAAAGAAATGGATAATTCCTTACCATTCAATATTGAGCTCCTCTCTATTTCGAGAATAATTTCATATTCTCTACTGAATAGGGACAACCATGTGAAGGTAGAAGCTCTTATGGCCCCTCCCCCCCTCACATCACTCTTAATTTCCCAAACCTAATGCATGTAATTGAAAAAAAACCATTCATTCATTCAACCATTCATTCTATAAACCATTCATTCATTCAATAGTCGAAAAAACCATGCACAAAATTATATTATAAAAAATAATTACTCAATATTTCTTCAGACACTTATTTTTTAGTTTTATTCTCTTTACAAAATGAACAAGAAGCGCATCTTCTAGAATTTGTTGTTCGGTTCCTGTTGCTTCATCAACTTGTTCTGATGTCTCCCAAGTAGACTGCTTGCCACGTGGATCTTGCGGCAAGGGGTTCAGAATTGCTGCAATAATGTGAAATGTTGATTTAATTTATTTTGTGTTAATAATTACAAGTATTTCATTTAAAAAACATTACAAAGGTGTTTTTTTACCTTGCGTGGCCACATCATGTTCTTCATTTTTCTGTTTAGGCTCAACCTGTACAGTGTGACCCTCTACATGCTCTGCAGTTGAAATATGGAGAAGTACAATTAATGTTCACCGTATGCAATTCTCTATATAAAATTGTAGCATATGAATAAATTCATTACCAAGAATCAAAGCATGATCATCGATTGGTTGTTTTCCATCATCGACATTAAGGGGATCATTGATTTCCTGCTCAAAATAGAATAAATATTTTATGTTAATTGTTTATAATGAATAGATTGCATGACAAGTAATAAATTTTAATTAAACTATATAGATTTTTTATACATGTGCACCATATGGATCACTAGAAGATCGTGTTTTCTCATACAAGCTTTTTCGGCGTTCAACAACAACTTCAAAGCCGTGTTGGAAGCCAAGATTCAAGTCTTATTGAGCGGGCACTTCTTTGAATCGGCCAGCCTACATATTTGCATAACATCATTAATTTTACATTTTGTGCCGCATTAAAACTAAAATAATTTGCAATTTATTATTTGGATGAATTATGGGGTTTTCGATACTTACAATTCATGCCACCAAATTCGAATAACCACCAAGCCCAAGCTTGTGTTGACCAATTTTTTCCAGTCTTGCCTTTGTGGCCTTTGATGTGTCTGACATCCTAAGAAAGTGTTGAATTACGTTAGATGTTCCAAATTCGATATAAAAATGAATAATAATAAGGGCTAGCATTACATTGTAAAAAGTATTGCATACCTCCCTGTGCTTGGTGGTATCTTTCTCGCTTTTATTAGAGTCCTATCCTTTCCATATTCCACTAGGGATTTCCACTCCCTTGATGGAATCATTGGAGGATGCTCATACCTAGGGTTCTTTTCTAGGTGAACCCTATATTGGTCTCGGACAATCTTCATATGTTGTTAAGCCTTCTTTAGGACCTTTGATGTATCGAAGGTATCGTTGCTGAAAATGCCAACCAACTGATTAGTCAGCTCATCCTTTAAATTTTTTGTTTTTTTGGCCCACCATGTTTGGATGGTGGGCCCGAATATCTTCAAGGTCAAATCATTTATATTTTTATAAAAAACATAATTTCTTGCAAAACAATCTTGCCATCATTAGTTTTAAAAAAAGGTTTTATTGGTATATTACAATCAAATTATAAAAACTAACTTGAACAATGTATAATTACCTGGGATATTCTCTATTTTTATTGGAACGAGTTCCTTGTCCAACAAAAATGTTATCTCTATTGAACCCTTGCTAGTGACACAAGAAGATTCAAGAAATGCTGCTTCAACATCAACATTACTAGTAGGCTCTGCATCCACCCCTTCTTCTGCACGATCTGGTGTGCGTTGGTCAGCAATGGATGCACTCTCTGCTGGCCTTGGGGGTGTTGCAGAATGTGTTTCTGACTGTTCAGTTGAAAACAATGGTGCAATACGTGGTGTATGTGGAGTCATTTTCTCATGTGACAACTGTTCTCCATAAGCATCATTGGGCCCAACACCGCCTTGACCACTAGTGTGTTGTTGCAGAAAATCTTGTATATACAAAACATTCAATTATAAGTTCACTATCATATAAAAGTAAAAATTATAACGTTCTAAATGAATTGATATTATGATTCAATATTCTGCAACTTACTTTCAAGGCATGAGATCTCTTTACCAACACTTCAACCTTGGCTTTAATCTCGTTTGTCTGCGGAATAATGAATAGCAGACGAAGGATATCCACATTAATTTTGTTCAAGGTATTCTCTATCACCTTAACTGGGTCTAGTGAAGAACCAATGTTAGCATCGTTCAACAACTTATTCACATCAAAATCTATCGATTGTTGTGATGTTGTTTCATACACCGAATTATTGGTATCCAACAAAAATATATAAAACATTACTTATGTGTTAAAGAAATAGTCAGAGGAAAAAATTATATTAACAAAACATATATATCATGATAGATTCCTAGAATTACATCTAGGTTTACCTAATGCATGAATGACAGTGTGGTTTGATCCACAACTGGGGACTTTCCTCGATCATCCATCTGCAAAAAAAGAAGTAGACAACATTATCATAATGAAAGCAATATACAAACAAAAAATACATAACAAAAAAAACATCATGCTACATTTTATATATGTGTACAATTTTGAAGTATTTAAATTGTAGAATTACAATCGGGTTTACCTGTTGCCCCGAGGATGATGTCGTCTAATCAATAGCCGGGTGGCTTCCTCAATCAACACTCTACATCAAATATAGATAATATTATATAAACCAAACAAATATACTCTTGAAAAACATAACAACATAACTGTTTGTACATATTAAATTTATACAATGGCATCGATGTATACTTGCCGCATCGAGGTAGGTCTGGTAACATCTACTATGAGGGAGGTGCTCCTCCTTGAACCCTACATCAAAAACATATAAAAAGTTACCTAACGAAACCAAAATACTCACTAAAACAATACAATAACATAACATTTTGAAGTACTTAAATTGTACAGTTACAATCATGTTTACCTCTTGCCCTGAGGCTAGTGTCATCTGACCAGCTGCTGGGGGGATTCCAGGATCACTACCATGTGAAGTAAATATAGATAACATTTTATAAACCATATGAATATACTCACAAAAAAACACAAAAAAACACAAAAAAAACTCATTTTTCAAATTATACTTGTACTATTACAAAGATGTATACCTGTTGCCTCGAGGATGGTGTACTCCTCTGACTAGCTGCTGGGGTGATGTGCCACTGATCACTACCCTGCGAAGTAAATATAGAAAATTTAATCAAAATTATAACATTCTACTAACGAAAAATCCTAAAGAGGTTAAAATAATTAATAAAAGTTTGGGTAAATTGTTGGATGTACCACATCCAGAGTAAACGTGTTTTTATCTACTTGAAATTGTAATTAATAAGCAGCTCTTCCCATGTAGCTATTGATTTAATGGAACATACAAATACACGGTTTTCTTCACGCCCCTCAAATATGAAGTTGGGTTGCTTACATGTAGACCCTGATTGTGTAATGTTTATAAACCCCACAATATTCCTAGTTGTCTTTGGCCTTCCGTTAATGTACAAAGTTGCTCCTTTATTTTGATCTTTGTCTTTTAGTGGTAAATAATTTGCTGAAAACCCATATGACACATACTTCATGTATATTAGACCAGGTGCATCATATATTTGTAGTTGTAAGAGGGTCCAACATACTCCATCAATTCTGTACATCTGCCATAACCAACCTTTATGCCATCCATGCAAAACAACCCCAATCCATGTAATGACGATGGTGCAATTCTATATATCCTTTCATTCACACCAAAAATATGTGTTGAGTTGAGGAATATCCCTACGTACCCATTGTTTCATAATATTTTTGTACCTTAAGGGATCCTCGATGTCGCCTATTGTCTCATCATCATAGGAACATAACCCCCCTTTTGTGAGAAAAAATTCCATGTGTTTATTGAATTTTCTTCTAATCTTTTGACATCTGGTTGATCTAGCCCTTGTAGACCTAGTGGATGTCTCACTTTCCTCTATCCTTCTTAAACTCCCCTCGCTCGAGGAATACAGGTCTGGAAAATACCTGTTTGTTTCTACCTACACCATGGCCAGAAAAAAATTGGCAAATAAGAGAAAAATACCGTCATGTTAAAAAAACCTCCAACCAATACCAATTTTAAGCAAGAAAAGGCCGCACAGGACAATATGAATAAATAAACAATATATTTAGTAAAAAAATACCATCAACCAGCCCCATCAACCAAATTCTCACCAAAAACATTTAATAGTCTGCAATCCAGTGTTTAACAACAACAAACATTGCCAAAATAATATACTTTCCAAGGATTGTTACATCGACAACACCAACAATTCCTATAGACACTAAAACAAACCAACATCCTTGTGAAATTGTGTGCTCAAACTGTCCACATAACTTTACAAAAAATTCATACACTAACGAGATCCACATTGAGCATACAACACTTTTGGATGATGAAACTATCACCTCCAATGGCATACCCATCACCTAGATAAATTTCCTTTCTTCTTAACTCCATCAATCTCAAATGCTAATGTAAACGACATGCAAGAAAACATATTTCTTGTATGGATTTTCCACTCTATCCGTCCATCACAAACCCTTCCCATCCTTGGGATCCCTTCTACCACAAACCCATTGTCTTACACAATCTCATCCATACAAGAACACTAGCTAGACATTAATTCCTTTGTTAAATTCATGAACTATCAACCCATGTCACATCATCTTAACCTTGGGCATTCTATCAAGAAACCCCTTCAGTACCCCATTGTAGGCATTCCTTAGTTACATTGTCACTAACTCCAAATGGCCTGATAGCTAACCTACATGGGTATAGTATTTTTTGGGGACTCTAAAACCCTTTAACATTTGCCTGGAATTGTAACGCTGCCAAAACATTTCATACTTGGGTTGTTTTGGGGTATCATGTTATTTTTAGTTTTCCTTTACATTGAAAAGGTGTTGTGTTGGTGGACACAAGGATTATTCAATAGGGAGGCCACTTCTAGTGAGAAAAACACTTTTCTCAATTTGCAAATGATCTTTACAAGTTAAAGAAATCCCCAACGGCCTAGTCCATTAAAATTGATAAATATCTCACAAGATCTAGATTTAGAAGAAGTCATTATGGTCTAAATCTTTATGTCAAAATCTCAAGTTAGGGCATATTTATTTTAGCGGTATATGCAAAATATTTTATCATCAAAAGGAGTGAAGCCAGTGTAATTCAGTACCCAAAATAACAATATAGTTTAGGTGATTTCTCTCTATAATTAGGTCACTCCATTCTCAATCTCAACTAAGAATTAAAAAACAATAAAATGATTTAAAACCCTAAAATGATTTAAAACCCTAAAATGTAATTATTCATTGCCTCCTTTCCTTGGCATTGTTTTGCATATGTTTCTATTGATAACCAATACCAAAATGTAGTACATGCATATTAAAGCCATTTCCCATTTCCTAAATTTTCAAATTTTCCAATTCAGAAACTATACCATACATTCTGATGTGATAACACTAGTGCTCCAGGTCAGTCACCTCTAGACGGGCCTTCTGGTTTGCCCAGTTTATAATTAAGCATGAATTCACAAAATAATGCTATGCATATATTCTTGACAGTTTTCTAATTTACTCCCCTTGATAAATAATCTTTGCATGCTTACGTAGGATCCCAAGCAATACCCAATATTGTTTTAAGACCTAATTCTTAATCAACATGAAGAGAAGCTTCAATCCTTTATCCAGGATTGAGTAACACTTCTTAAGAAGGCAAATACACCTTCACAAAACACAACCCACCCTTAGGAGACTTCATAGATCAGTTTATTAGCATTCACTAGAAGGCCAGGACCCAACAACATAGAGGACAAGAAAACCACAACCCAACAGTATCTCAACTATTTCAACTATTTCAGAATCCCTAGATCTCTAACAATATAGATGGCAATCCGAGATAGAACACAATAAGGGAAGAAAAAATAGAATTCACAATTATCAGATATCTATTGAGCAACCTTCTATATGTAGCTAAATCTCCATTTCCATCCTTACCTTGAATTTATTCACTTCCATCACTGGACCCAGTTACCAACAAAAAAAACCCACCAGACTCATCCAAATACAAAAAAAATACCAGTATTGCAAATACCTACAACCATTCCCATGGCCACTGCATCAATCGAATTCATGGGTTGAACTTCCACCATCTGATAAGT
This sequence comes from Pseudotsuga menziesii, assembly GCA_001517045.1. Lineage (NCBI taxonomy): Eukaryota > Viridiplantae > Streptophyta > Pinopsida > Pinales > Pinaceae > Pseudotsuga > Pseudotsuga menziesii. Next base: position 15,446 of record LPNX010555874.1, on the reverse strand, counting down.
GAAGGATACCATATTTATTTGTCCACTTCTCATAAATGGAAGATGACATACATACCTTTCTTCTTACTTGTTTACTATTTCTTATGGACAACATAAGAGGCCTACCATACATGAGTGGCTAACATGCTTCATCACACTTAACTAGAGGATGGAAGTATAACTTTTAAAACTAAAGGAAGGAATTTCAGTTTTATTTTCTTGTGTTTGCATTGGAAAATATAAGAGATCTACCCTAAAGGATACATCCAAAAATATATGTTAAATAACTAAACTCTTGTGACAATTTGCTTAATTTTCTTTGGGCTTATCCACTCGTGGTATATATACTTTATCTAGCTCTTCCATGCATCCACAAAACTAGATTGTTTATGATGTATCAATTAGAATTTGCTTACTGCAAGCTCTTCATATAAGAGGGAAGGAACGCTGAAGCATTGGATTGCATAGAAAAGGATTCCAAAGTCCACCCGGATGTTGATGTGCTTGTCAATGTATTTCAAGACAAGGACTACAATCATGTGTGTTACACACTTGTATTTGGTATAAGGATAAGGTATCAAGGTCAATACATCATAACAAGATAGGGTATCAAGATCAAGACATCATAACAAGATACAAACAATAAGGCCCATGAGGCCCAACATAGGAGGCATTCAAGAGTCATTTAGGACAGTATATATATTGACGCTTTATTTCTTCTAAAATTTCAGAAATGCTAGTGACAAAGGTTTCAATAGTTGTTTTATTATTGGAAAATTCTGAATGTGGTTGAATATGGAAATTGGGTTTTCTTTGAGCTCCAAGCATGCACTTCAAATAAAATCTTTGTATTCTTGTCTTTGCTACACCATATTTGATCATTTTGATAAACTATATTTTGTTTTACTATACAATGTGCTTCTTAGGTATAACTAGTTTGGTAGCCATTGATCAAGTAGCAGTAATGGGTTCACTCAAGACATGAATATGGATACAAGAGAAATGTACGGGCTGCATACTTAAATAGTATCTTCTATAATATACATATAACTTATACTCATTGTTTTCTCTTATGAGGATAAAGCTCTACCTATTCAATGGGAATCACTTGTTACCAAGGGTTTGAATCTCATGTTTCAATGAACACATAGCCTAAGTAATAATTAATACATAAAAGGTTATGAGAGTAATGGGAATCCATACCAAAAAAAAATAGAAGTAATGGCAATAAATATGAAGCTCATCTCGTGCTGCTATTATGCTTACTTAGTGTACTTGTTGCTTTCTCACTATGATCCTTACTGACTCAATTAGGGAAATAACGTGGTATGAAAAATAGTTATTGCATAACCATATTAGATTAAAACAGATACAAGTAACTTATAGCAACGGGGTTAAGATAACTGTCATCACAGAGGTGTTATGACTCTTATACCCTCCCTACCTATGGGAATATTACATACATGTGTAAACATCATCACACATAAGATAGTTGATACCGTGTTTCATGCTTAGTTAGCTCTATTATAACCATTACCATCACTATCCGTGTTCATTAGATACTAGTAAATCATAACAAGTACCACTTACAAAGACCAGTAATCACACTAATACAAAATACATGGACACAGGAGAATAACTTGTGTTTACATAGTAGTGAGCTAATCAAGTGAGTATTTATTACACATTCATTATGAATAAAGAGCTTAGTGATAATAAGAGCTTAATACGAGTAATAGTTGTACTTATAGATAAGCAAGAGTTCAATTACAGTCATGTTCTTACACCAATATCAGTATCAATTAATGGTAATGTATCCTAATCTAATTGGATAACACATGTATTATGAGTACTAATCCCATTGCTCTTGTAAGATGCCAAAGCTTACTAGGTACTTGTAATAAGGGTTCACTTACACTAAGCAACTTGTTACTATTATGGAAAGTTCTATTGCAGCCAATGTGATAAGCTAACATAAGTAGTGATGTTTTACATGTTATGATTACCATTATAGTGGAATAACAATATCCTGTCAGTGATGACAGTAACATAACCTTTGCATAACTATGGTGATCTTAACCTTATGAAGCCAATTGGCTTTTGTAGAATATAAAGCATTTGAAAATGAAGGCATTTAGACCAACCCTCCATTAATGTACCTCAACATTCATTACTAAATTATGTTTCAGAACTCTCTACCTGAGGTAAGTTTACTGACATCATCAATCAGTCAAATCCTTGTATATTGGAAATTTCTTTGAGAATTTTGTTGCCCAAAACTGTTAGCTACATCTCATGACCACAATCTGAGTAATATATCATTTAGTCGAGAAGGAACCATAGAACACCATTAAGCCAATAAAAGCTATTTTAAATGTTTGGTTTCCTAAGAGCATTAGGAAATTCCATCCCCCCATTAATTCTGAGTATCATCTCCTTCAACCAAGATAGAAACAAAAAATACATTAGCTGATAGCATCAAATTTCTCTCTCCAAACTTGCATCTAGACCTCTAGTCATCCCTTGTGCTCTTTATACAACCAAATTAGTAGCATAGGTTAGAGCTGTAACACATTCATTGCTTTTGATCTAGGATATGTTTTTTAACTCCCACCTTGTACTTTATCTCTTATTTACTCTTCTAGTCCCATTGACATGCTTTTGTCATCATTTATCCAACATTATTATACTTATCTCATCTGATCATATATATAAGATGGGGGATGGCACCAAAGGTCAAAATTGTGGCCAATATTGTATGACAAAAAATAAGTGCGAGAAAGTGAAGTATGTAAGCTTATAAATGCTCATTAAGTAGGAAGGGTGCACTAATTTTCCTATCTAGTGCAACCTGCACAAGGAACATATTTTCAAATTTCACCTATTTAGTGTACAATGGAAAAGTAGGAGTAAAGCCATTTATCTTATGTAAGCTCAAGAGCATCAAACTAAGCTATCAATGGTGATAATAGAACTTGTATGATAGAGTAATATTTGAGGTTAAAGCTATGACCACAATGACATTACGGCCTTAGAGTGAGACTATAATATCTCATGCAAGCAAATGCAACACAAAATTATGGGTTAAAAGATAAAGTCTAAAACCAAAAATCAAACATTTGAAATTAATACATTCTAATGCTTGCATATCAATATAGAATAAGGTCATCATACTCCTCGCAAGGAAATGTTTATTCATCTTACTTCCCAATGTCGATTCAAAGCCATAACAAAATACTAACAGGGAATTTTCAAATTATCTATTCATATTAAAAAATTAGAACAACATAAGTATTATCTAGTTCTCACTCAATCTATGAATGGTATTGGTTCAAAGAAAGTCACAATAAGCTTTGCAAGGTGATAGCCAATCAGGTCCACATTTTCCAAAGTTGTAAGGAGCAAAAACAGAGAAAAGACAGAATCAATGGTTAAAACAAAGGTAGAGGAAGGCTAGGAGAAAGATAAGGACATTACATGTCAGAGGTCAGTTAGGAAAAGGACTATAAACAAGGAGGGAAAAATGTTCCAGGAAGAAATGAGCCCGATACAAATAGGCCAGAAGATGAATCCTACCATGTATATATGAAGCATTTGCCATCGAATTTCCATAGTAGTTTTGGTTTAGTTCCAGCTTTAGAGTACAAACAGTTTGTTGTGCACAGAAGAATAAGAAGAGCCAATGACAAAGTGCAAGAAAAAAATGATGAAGTATAAGAAGAAATGCATGGCCAAAGAGATGTGATTAACTAATTAAAGAATTTTTTATGTAATAGTTTGTTAATTCCATAGTCTAGATCAACTGTCCAGTGTCAGACATTGAGGCTATTGAAACTAGCTAGTAGTTTACAGAAATGCATAAAAGACATTGATTCTATTGAAACCCTTTCTTGTGTTTGGCATTTCTCGTGTATTGAATCTCTTATATAGAGTTTCTTACCACCTGGGATTTCCATTGGGGGCTACCAACTACGTCTAGCAGTTAGTATCAACCCTTAGGCATTAAGACAAGTGAGTTACAACTGGTCAAAGATTCATACTATTCACTGTTGCGTTTTCTGTTATTGTAATTATTGAAATCAGCTATACCTTTGCAATTAGTATCTTTGTTGTTGGTATGTTTGGTGTCTTAGAAGTCAATGATAAATGCAATCTTCCAAATTGTCATCATTGTTGTAATTTTGCAATGGGAAAATTCTGAGGTATTCACCCTTGATCCAAGCAATATTCCAAGCAGAATATGATATATGAATTCTATACTTGAATTTTGAAGTAAACATGGTCACACTCACCTCGAAACACAAACAACATAGTTAGTGATATTCGAGACAGTGCAAGAAATAGCCTTGAAAATGCAAACTGTGAATGAACTAGTGGGTTTCAGAAGAAGTATAAATCCAAGCAAATGAGCACATTAGGAGGATACTTAGCAAATTTTTCCAGTCATTCTAAAGGGGATATTACATCTCTTTACTTTGTTATATTTACAGGGCTACAATATGGAAAGCTTCAAAGGGGCAATTTACCTTAATATTTTACAATATATTCTATCTCCTAGGAGCTGGGGCAGATAGTGATTAAAATTTTCATTTGATAACTACCAGAGGTTCCTTCTTGTTGAGAGGATTGGGATGTGAGTTACACAAACTCCACTGTAATCAAGTGACTAATTGTGGATTGGTATTACTACATGTTTCTTATAGATTCCTATTTTGTTTATGGGGGTTCTTTCATTGACTACCTTCATTTAGTGTTGTAGCTCAGTACTAAAGTGAGTATTTAACAAGATTATTTGTTATCATTTCCCTATTGAATTTATTTTTGCATGAGTTGTTCAATAGCAGTAGGTCAGCCTCCCTATTCAACAACAAATATTTATTTCTCTTTTCTTCTCTCATACCTTGTGCATTAAAGCATTTTGACTCCATGCCCAATGGATACAAGCACCAACTAATTGTAAATAAAATACTTGAAAATATTATAAAACTCTTTTACTTCCAATACTTCAGTGAAAGCTTATAAAAGCATTCATGCAAGCAAACCTGATTGAATATTCAAAGACACAATAGGGACAACTACCATGACTGATGGAGGAACCCACCCATCAAAAGTTAGCAGCAATGACTTTTTATCAAGGTTTTCATCAGTCAGTGGCAACCGATATTTGCATTTCTTTTATGACCTAAAATGTAAAATGCAGAAATACCTGAGAGTATTTAAGAAGGATGAACGTGGCAGGATCGTATCAATAGAGTGGAAAAAGGGGATAGAAATTTGTACTTATTGAAGACATATTTGCAGTCAATTTAGCACTTGTGACAATTAAGTACTAAAACTAGTCATGGTGGGTCAATCACAAACCCATGCAGAGAAGATTACAGTCAACTCAGTGCAGTAAAATCCGTGAAGGAATAACGCTGAAGAAATCGGTAGAGCAAATAAGTGAAATCACAGAGTATCAACTCGTGAAGGAACCGACAGAGAAAACAAGTGAAATCATAGAGCATCAACCCGTGAAGGAACCGACAAACAAGTGAAATCGCAGAGAATCAACCCATGAAGGAACCAACAGAGCAAACAATTGAAATCGCAGAGTATCAACCCGTGAAGGAACCGACGGAGCAAACAAGTGAAATCACAGAGTATCAACCCATGAAGGAACTGACAGAGGAAACAAGTGAAATCACAGAGTATCAACCCGTGAAGGAACCGACTCTATGAGGGAACTTAGGAGTTTAGTGAAAAATGGAGTGTTTTTTAACGCACGGGAGGGGGCTTAGCTAGAGGTAAGAGAAAAATGAGTGTAAATGTGTATTTTTATATGTTTTTATTTATTTATTTATATGTTATTATTATTATTATTTTTTATGTATTGTTTTATTTGCTTATTTTATATTTATGTTTATTTGATTATTTATTTGTCCATACACTATTCAAATATTTAGAGACTAAAGTTTAACATTGTAGAGAGTCTTCTATTGAACCATAATAAAGAGTTGAGTTATGACTGTGATTCTATAGTGTATTCATACTTTAATTAATGAGAATGAGTGAATATATTCTCTTGTGATTGTGTGATCTATTTTGTCTTTTATGGGTAAGGTAAGTTATTAAGAATTCAAGATGTAGGTTGTATATTTGTTCTAATATTTATGTGTAGCAAGCTACTATATTAAATTTCTATATTTGTTGGAGAATCAAGATCATTGTTGCCCTTGCTATACCACTTGGTATCACAATATGATTGAAACTTGAGTAGAAAACTAAGTGAGAAAAAGGATAAGAGAAGATGAAAATGTTGTTCTAAGTTGAAGAAATGGCATGGAGATACTAAAGGAGACATACAAATAAATAATTACAAGGAACATGAAGAAGATATGAAGAGTTATATAACAACTAGTTAACACTAATTGGCACTTTAGTGTCCCTAATGGAACCCTAATGATCCTAATGGCATATGGCTGAAGCTAATGGAATCAGAGAACCCCTAATGGCATCCATATTTCCCTAATTGACCTCCAAATGTCCCTAATTCCATATGAATAGTCCTTAATGTCTTATGAAGAGTCCTTAATAGCTACTACAAGCCTTAAATCATATATAAGAGTTCTTCATAATTGATGGTCCCTCCTTAATACAAGTTACCAACTCAATCTATCCCAAAATCCATTGAAAAACCATGGTTTTGAGGGCATACACACATTTCTTAAGGAAGGAAAGGAGCATGTGCATGGTAAAAAGCAAAAAATATATAAGAAACACCAAAAATATCTAAAATGAATGGTTGGAAAATTTGTTCTTTGGGTATAACACCTTGAAACCACCCTCCAACTATCTCAACCATGTCTAATATTGCACAAATAAGACATTCTTAGAAGATATGAGGGACATAAGCACTCATAACGTGGTTATGTTGGAAGAATTGGTCCTAATTCACTGATTTTTTTATGCTGATTCCTCCTAAGAAGCTATTGTTTATGAGATTTCCTCATCCCTCACTACTAGATTTATATGCCTCATTTGATCAGTTTTTCGTTAGATTGACGTCGGTTGTAAAGTTAGTGAAAATTTCATGGATTTATGTCTTCAACAAAGTTGAAGACATGTTTGTTATGCATTTATTCACGTCCAAAAGAACCATTAGGTACTTTTAGTGGAAAGTATAAAAAGTGAAGTCCCTTAATGTGGAATGAACATACAAAAACACAAGCTTACAACTTGGACATAACGTGGAAAGAATGTCCAAAAAGAGACGTGTCTAACATGGAACTAGCATTGGATGAAAATCAAATAAGCCATGTCTAACTTGGACCTAACATGGAATGGAAATCCTTAAGCAACATTTCCATCATTGAATTAACATTAGCTAAACGTCCCCGATAAGCCATGTCTAACTTGGGCCTAACGTAGAATGAACGTCCTAAAAGGGATGTTTACAATGTGGAACTAATGTCATCTAAATGTATGATAAGACACATGTAAAATTTCCTTGAACAAACAAAGCGTGCATGTTCCATTGAACTATCGTTGCTCATTAAAAAGGTCAAGTAACAATAATTTATAGGAACCTCAAGTTTCAGTCATGTTTGATGATGAAGATGATGATGATGACGACGACGATGATGATGATGAAAAGAATATGGTGATTATGATGATGATGATGACGATGATGGCGATGACAAAGATGAGGATGAAGATGATGATGATGACGATGACGACGACGATGACGACGACGATGATGATGACGATGATTGTGATGATGATGATGATGATGACTACGATGATGATGATGACGATGATGATGACGATGACTATGATGATGTTAGTTATGATGACAACGACGATGATGGTGATGACGATGATGAAGATGGTGATCATGATGTTGATGTCATATGAAATGATGATGATGACGATGATGATGACGATGATGATGATGCTGATGTTAGTTATGATGATGATGAAGATGATGATGATGATGTTTGAGTCTAGAAACCCTCCCACACCGTCAATACATGCGTCTAGTATAACCATGCCAAATTTCAGACCAAGCCGACACATATATAAATAATTTCAACGTTGGTCCTGTTGGGTTGCAAAAATAACACATTTTATTCATCTTTCATATATAATTTGTCACCTTATTCCTATTTTACCGTTCCATAAAACCATTAATATCCACCACTTTCATAATACGTATGAGTTTATATTACCATTTTCCAAATTATTTGTTTTAAGTATTTTTAAGAGAATTCTTGATTAAATATTAGAAATTAATATATTTTTCATATATATCTCAAATATTTGTGTGAGCTTTGTAATGTAGGGATATTTGAAGCTTTCAACCAAGGAGTATTCAAAAGCTTCCTGAGTGTTTTCTCCATCTTTTCAAGATTTAAAGGAGATAATTCAAGCTAATTTCAAGGAGAGGATTATGGAAATATGGAGGGAATATCTCATCCCATATTTGTTGGAGGATTTGAAGGGATAAGTTGAGAGAAAAGTGGATATGTTGGAGAATTTTGAGGGATAAGTTGAGAGTAAAGTGGATTGTAATTATGAGTTGTTTATCTTGAATTCATGTATAAATAAGAGGGCTCTCTCCTCTTCTTGGTAGAGGCCTCTCTAGTGGTGTGGACGTAGAGAAATAGTTTATCTTTTGAGAGTTAGTCATAGAGTGGATTTTTGATTGTTATGTAATGGAGATGATGCTTTATTGCAAATCCTTTTACTCTCTCTCATGTTAATTTGGGTTTCTTTCTTATGAATTCTTAATATAGTTTTTCAACGATTTCTTTCTTATCGGAATTGTTAACATAGATTTTCAATGATTTCTTTCTTATGAATTGTTAGTATAGATTTGTCATGAGCTCACATCTATTTATTGTTTGTCATTTGTTACATGCTTTTTGTTATAGATTATATTTCACTTGTTTAATTTCAGTCTTTCTTTACCAAGTTTAATTTATGCAATTTCATGCTTTCTGAAGTTAGATTTATTTTCATACAATTTTCTGTTTTCATAAACTAGATTCACTTTCAGTTGTAGAATAGGTTAGTATCACTTCGATCCTGCATATATGTTTCTTGCACTTCTAAGTTTATGATCTCTCCGGGTTGACAATTGAATCATTGGATATGTTATAAATTGTTTAATATTTTTCACCAACATTTTGGCGCTGTTGCCGCGGAGTTGCTAAAAAGGGATCAGAGTTTAGATAGGTAGATAGTTCATTTTTTTATTACATAGAAATGGGGAGGGGAAACAATAAGACGCAAGGAAAACTTCACTACATAAGTTCCATGGTGTAACAGCCAGATGCATCCACTTTAGTGGGCCACCCCAAAGCCTTGTTGTTTCCACAAGCGTGTTTATTTTTCTGCAAAGTGTTTTCTTTTTCTGCAAGAGTGTTCTTTCATTTTCTACAAATGTGAATTTGTTCTTACGCAAATTTTCCCTTTTCATTTTTGTCGTGTAAAGTTTGGATTGCTTTCATTTTTTGGGCTAGCCTTTATTTCATACTAACTTGCTTTTAACTTTGTATCTGTTCATTTTTTGTTTTGTACTGATTTTTGTGCACTTTTTATTTCTATTTTTGCACACGTTTTCTACTAATTCATTTCGTACTATTTTTTTTGCATTTGTCATGTACTCGTTTTTCATTTTTTTTTTAGCATTTGATTTGATTTCAGTAAAATGATTGTAGGATGAGCATAATCCTAGAGTAGCTCACTCAGATTCTCACAAAATATGGGATCTCCTCTTCTCTAGAAGAGGAGATCTTGGTAGTAGCCAAAGATGTAATTACTCCTCCTGACACAAACAAGGAAGAATTGACATTTGAAGAATAATGCATATAAGATGAAGAACACCTGTTCGAACTAGAGATTGAAAGGAGGGAAGAAGGAATCTCGGGTGATCAAAATCATGAAGAATATCATGCAAATGAAAGCTGCATCGAACAATGGTTCCAAATAAGTATTAGGTTAGATTAGTTTTGTTTTCGCTTTTATTTTATTAATTCACATTTTCAACATTTAATTTTTCATATTATTGTATATTCTAGATTTAGTTTTTCAGAATTAAAATATAATCTTGGTTTACTTTTGTTAGATAGATGGTTACACTGGCAATTTCACTACACTTAAATGATTATAATTTTTCATTTAGAATAGAGTAGATAGGTTTTAATTTTTATTTCGAATTTAAAATTAGCATGTAGGATGCTTTGCTTTAATTTGCTTTAATGTTTCTATTTGCTAAAATTTCCATTTCTAATAGTCTTAATTACTATTTTTTAATTTTGTTAGGAATGCAAATTTCTAGTTTGCATTTTTAAAATCTAGGAATACCTTAAAATAAACTTAAAAACAAAATGTAAAAAGAATATCTATTAAAAATATATAATATTTCTTTGTTTTTTAATTAATTCTCTAATATTAGTTTTCTATTTTTAATAAATTAATTTAACAAAACCTAATAATACTGAACATATATACATAAAAACTTAAATAAACCATAGAACAAAACAATGTTTCTTTGTTAGTTTTCTAAGTGTTAGTTTTAGTTTTTTTAATATTTTGGAAATAAAATTGTAAAAAAATAGCTAGACTTATAAATAGTAAAAATTTTCTCTCTCTCTTTTGATTCATGTTTCGACCCATGTTTTGACCTATCTTTTGATCTGTACATTCCACCTTTTCTGGACAACCCTGTAAACATAAAAACACTTAAAAGAAAAAATAGAGAAACAACAAAATGCATAAAAATTCTCAAATAACATGGATAAGTAATTGTTTACTGGATATAGATTGAGTTGCACTATCCATACCAAACAAGTCGATCTCCCACACGCAGAGATCCAAAAACACCATCTCTGAAGGAGCTGGTCGAATGGTGACGGTTTTCAACTGTAGGAAGATATCCCCGGATGGAACGCCTTCTGACAATGGGTCACTGTCTTACGTCCTACACTTAAAGCTCCTCTCTACTCTTGGATGTATCTATGCTGATAATATTTCAGTGTCCCCATTACACGTTCATGTTAAACCATTACATTCATACAGTGGTTTAACAAGACTAAATTTATCAAACCTTGGAATATATTTAGAAGAACCACTAACAAGATAGCCAACAGATCTCGATGAAAGAAACCAATTTCTTCCCATAATGTGGGAATAAATATTTCGTGCCTGTCTTCTCACCGATATCTGCTCCGAAGATCCTTTACGATCCATTTTAACACACCACGCGTTCTTATCTAACCAATCCTATAGGGCGTTGATTTGCCTCATATCCATTACGATTCGCAACGATTTGCAAAACGCGTCAGGGTTATCGCCCATCTTAACGATACTCATGCAAGTTTGAGGAGGATATTATGGGCATAGTTATTTTCCCCACACATCAGAGTTATTTCACAGTTATCTCCTCTTTAATTTGATACCTTTCGCAACAGATTCACATCGATCTCGTTCGTAGAACATGTGTAAGGCCTCCTTGCATTAACATCGTAGGTTAGGATCCCCCCAATTCCCACACGTTATGGAAAACAAGTCATCACAGTTTTGCTGCCAACCAAATTTTCAACGTATTCATAAATTTAATGGTCGATCTTTCCATTTCCTCTACCCATGGTTGATCATTGCATCATATACAACCGTAAATGCAACGGTAGGAGGGAAATACCATATAATACGACTATCCTTACGTCTAAATTTGAGTTGGAAGCTGAAAATTCCAAGTGTCCTCCATCTACACGTAATTTATGGGAGGTTGCTGCCATCATGAGAGTTAGTTTTGTATTTAACTCAGCTATGAAATCCCAACTATCCACCACGCATAACAATGAAGGTGAATCTATGTCATTCTCATTTAGGAATTTCCATATTTGTATTGTCAAAACGTGGCAAAGAGAATAGTTCGGTTTGTGCGATTTGCTATAGACAATCCAAGGAACCTATCAGAGTTTTCTTCACCATCAGAATCCCCCATCAAAGTTTTTTCCTTCACTGGGCCCATTGGCCTTACTCCACCTGGCATACTAACATCCATCATGCCACTGCCATCATGCTTCAAACTTGTTAATTTCCTGAATATATCTTATTACATTTATAAATTCCAATACAGAGATCTCCTTGGCTTTTCATATTTGGATTGAACGCATTAACCTCAAGGTGGATTTTACATTGGTTTGTTGGATGTGTTAGGGTTCAAACTAATAATTCCCATAAGATCTTTGCAAGTATGAAGCTTGTTTTGTTAGATCGCCTGCCTCGGGCACTCCAATTGTATATGCATTGAATGCATATGGCATGTTTTAAATATTTTGTGGGTTCATGGAGTTAAATGTTCTTGTTTGGAGGATGCATCGCGCAAAATGCATGCAACCTGTTTTTCTCTGTCAAGAAAAAACATTTATCTTTATTATCCCTTCTGTTTATACTAAAGATAGCATTGCCATTTGGAAGAGGTGTTTAAATATTATAGAGGCCGCCTTCAGGGGTCAGTATTTACTGTTTCCCTTTCACGGTCTGGACCACAGAATGTCATTTCCCCTACTTTATTTGCTTCTCACATGTTTGAATTTACCTTATTGATTTCTGGATTGTTGCTATATCTCTCTGCCTCATAGTAAGGTTAAACTCGTACGCTCCACTTCGATCGAACATTACTTCAAAACCCCAACTTGGTAATCGGGATAAAGTAATCGAGATTGGTCCGGATAGAAAGAAAATCATTATTTGTTAGTCACTAATAGATAAATACCCGTTTGAATGGTTGCTAGTTGTCTTCAGTCGCTCTGAGAAGGAAAGGTTGAATTGTGTATGTAACTCATTTCGATAGTAGTTATTTGAAACACTTCTTCTATAATAAAAAGTGCACCTATGTCCACGAATGTAACTAGTGGAATAAGCTACATGAAATCGATTCACAAATATGCATGCAGATAGAAAACTATTCATAAAATATTAATCATGTGAGTTGATAAATGAATGAATGAATTAGATTCATAGTGTGGGAGAGAGTCCTGGGATGCGTGACCATATTGTATATCAGGCCAAATCTAATAAATAGACAGCATTCTTATGCGCTTAAATTATAGCATCTTGATATTGGAATGTATGGTTGTGTTTGATCACATTGGTGAATTGACTATGCATGTGATTGCTTACCTTGGAATTCATGTGTAACTCCGGTATTAGAATAGGAATTTCCTGCAATAGATAGTTATAGGAATACATCATTCTTGTACAAAGGTATTAAATGATGGTGAAGGAAGATAATTCAAGATTTTGTTTATCCTTACCAGAACAACATGATTTATTTCTCGATGTTTTGGATGGAGATTTTATAACTCTACTAAATATGAATTCATAGGATGATTTTACCACTAGATGTCTTAGAGTTCCGGTTTCACTTTTATATCCCGCACGTATTCCAATCACATGCTGCTTGCATTTCGAACATATGTTGATCAACTTCAGCACTAGAATTATAATGTTTGTGTTGAATATTGAATATTTTCTTAGTTTCTAGTTCATGTCAGATATAACAAAGTATCTCTTCTTGCAATGGTACAACTTGAATTGTCCCATGTAAATCTTTTGACTAAAATGAATCCTGTTATAATTATTTCTTTGTTCAGTTCCTTTGTTCCATAGTTCTTTTTTTTCTTCTATTTTCTATTACTAAGAGGAATCTGTAATATTATAACAATAGGATAAGCACAACTTGTCACTGGGCCTGCCTGCAGTGGTGAGTCAACTTATTACTACAATACTAAGAGAGTATTGGTCGTTCTGTGCATATGGTGAACCTTAATATGGATACAGAGGATTTTAAATATTCATAAGTAGTTATTACTACGCTTACCCGTGTAAGGAGAGACGTTGAGAACTTTCATTGCATTAGGTTTTTCTATTCATAACATGCTAGCACATGTTACAAAGAATATTTCCAATTTATACCCTCACGATCTCATCAAATTGATAATCATCCACCAATTGAAATAAATTTTGACAATCTGGAATCCTAATACAAAAAGTCTAAATCACAATTTGTTTCATCTTCTTTGAAATCGAAGGCAGCTGCTGTCGCAACTAAGCCTTCTTCTTGATTTTTATTTTTGCACAGTGGGACCTGGCACACCTTTGGTTTGGGGGAGGTAGGTGTTTGTTTCAATTTTGTTATGATGTTCATATAAACCGTGCCTGTGAATGATTATGAAATAACAAATTATGAGTTATCAAGCTGCATTTCTATCATATTTGACATTGTTTGTAATCAGGTACTCATTTATCTAATTAACCAATTTTCATATCTGTTTAAAAAGTGAAGGATCATTCAGACCTCCAACCACATGTTCATTTAGATGGATATTCGCATGGTCATTCAAACTGCCAAATTTACCATAGAAATCGCTTATTTCACACACTCCTCTCTATTCCAGATCATTAAGATAGTCTACTTTTATAGGGGTCAACCACTGAAAAGGTCGACCCTCTCTCTCTATTGCTTAATCATTACATAAAGGCGCATTAATATTTGTAAAAGGAGGATGTAAAAACTCTGATTTTTGTTCCAAATTCTTTTTATTGCAAAACAATTAAAAACGTTAGGAAAAAAAACATTGACATAATAGAACTTATATTAATATATATATACATAAACTTACCAGATTAAAATAAACACATGATTTTTTTTGTTTGTAAATAAATCAAATTTAAAAAAAATATATATACAAAAACGCTTCAGAAATAATAATAAAAGGGTTATGATAATGATACAAAAATAAAAATAAAATAAAATTAAAAACTAAAAACATATAAATAAATAAAAAGTATTAGGTAACAAACAAAATCATAAAATTTAAAACTACAAATGAACTTGGAATTTTCTCTAAATCAAATTTTATGTTTGTTGTGCTAACTTGTTTTCGCAAGTCACCCACAAAAAAATAGGTTTTGACAAGAGAGGTTGCTTAATACGCGCTGCTACTTTTAGGTATAAAAGAATTTTATTTATTCTCTTTAACTTTTGTTAAGCACATATTTTCATGTATTTTCAATGCGCTCATAAGTTTGTTCACTACTAGATTTTGATCCAAAATCCGACGGTTTTTTCCGACGGCGCGTGGATTTTTTATTTTAGCAGTGCCAAAAATCAGGAAGATAATTTTTTTTTGAAATGGTGGTGATAAGCGTCGCTTAAGCGACGGCTAGGCTTGATAAGCGTCGCTTAAGCGACGGCTAGGCTTGTAAGCGTCGCTTAAGCGACGGCTATCCTCCTAAGCGTCGCTTAAGCGACGGCGCTTAAATTACTCATTCATTTAATAATGTCTTATCAATCATTTAATAATTTGTCGTAGTTGGTTAATTATTTAAAATGGAAAGCGACGCTTAAGACATTATCCCATACACATTAAAATGGAAAGCCTAGGTTCATTTTTCATATAAATAGATGTACG